>PVIU01020130.1:0-34686 GCA_004026605.1 Ondatra zibethicus
CTTCCGATCTGATGCTCAATCATGCCACAAGGACATGTGCTCAGCTATGTTCATAGCAGCTTTGTTTGTCATAGCCAGAACCTGGAAACAACCTAAATGCCCCTCGATCGAAGAATGGATAAGGAAAATGTGGTACATTTACACAAAGGAGTACTTACTACACAGCAGAAAAAAATAACGACAGCTTGAATTTTGCAGGAAAATGGATGGAACTAAAAAGCATTATTTTGAGTGAGGTAACCCAAACACAGAAAGACAATTATCACATGTACTCACTCGTAGGTGGTTTTTAAACATAAAGCAAAAAAAGCCAGTCTACAAACCACAATCCCAGAGAACTTAGACAACAATGTGGACACTAAGAGAGACTTATATAGATCTAATCTACATGGGAAGTAGAAAGTCGAAAAAGACAAGATCTCCTGAGTAAATTGGGAACATGGAGTCCTTGGGGGAGGGTTGAAGGAGGGAGGGGAGAGGCAGGAGGGAGGGGAGAGGCAGGAGGGAGGGGAGAGGCAGGAAGGGGAGCAGAGAAAAATGTAGAGCTCAATATCATGGAAAAAAAAAAAGAGAGAGCTCTCAAACCCCTGTCCCCAAATACAACCCTCTTACATGTAGACTTACCTCTATGTTATACTCTGCCCCATCTGTGTTGATTCTTATTGTAACATCATCATCTCCTATGTGGGCTAAAACTCTAGAGTCAGGCTCACCTAGAGGGAAAAAAAGAAGGTACTTTTATTATCAAAAATATTTATATCAGAGCCGGGTGGTAGTGTCACATGCCTTTAATCCTAGCACTCAGGAGGCAGAGGCAGGTGGAGCTCTAAATTCAAGGCCAGCCTGGCCTACAGAGCAAATTTTAGGGCAGCCAGGACTACACCAAGAAACTCTGCCTCAAAAATAAACAACAACAACTAAGGCAAACAGGAAGCACAAATTAGAATATATAGATCCCAACAGTAATTTGGAGCTTTCTATGCCATTTTCACCTTTTTTCCTTCTTTTATTTATGCGTATAAATGTTTTGTCTGTCTGTGTATGCAGTACCCTCAGAGGCCAGAAGAGAGTATTATATCCCCAGGAACTGGAGGCTGTGAGCCTCCATGTGGGTGCCTGGAATAGAACCTGGGACCTCTAGAAGAGCAGTCAGTGCTCTTAACCCCCCAAGTCATCTCTCCAGTCACCCATTTCCTTCTTATCACAGAAGAAAGTAAAAAGCAAACCAAGCCAGGTGAGGGATGGGACGACAGTGCATGAGAGACAACAGTGCTCACGGTCCAAGAGACCAGCTTGGGCTATGTTATGAGGGAAGGAGGGACGCTCCCTAAACAACACGCTAAATGATACCTGTGCCCTCCTAACTTATAGAGCTCAAAAAAACCACCCTTTTGGGGGGCTCAGGTTGTTCTTCCAGAGGTCCTGAGTTCAATTCCCAGCAACCACATGGCAGCTCACAATCATCTGTAATAAGATCTGGCTCCCTCTTCTGGCCTGCAGGCATACATACAGGCAGAATACTGTATACATAATAAATAAAAATCTTTAAAAACAAAAAAACCCACATCTTTTTTTTTAATATTTATTTATTTATTATGTATACAATATTCTGTCTGTGTGTATGCCTGCAGGCACCAGACCCCATTGCAGATGGTTGTGAGCCACCATGTGGTTGCTGGGAATTGAACTCAGGACCTTTGGAAGAGCAGGCAATGCTCTTAACCTCTGAGCCATCTCTCCAGCCCAAAAAACCCACATCTTTAAAAACAAAAAAACCCGTCTTTCCTTACCTATCCACCCACCCCACCCCACCCCCGCACACGCAAAAAAGAGAGACTAAAGCTGGAGACCTATGATGGTTTAAATCTAAAATATGCCCCTTAAAGACTTGTGTGTTCAAAGCTGAGTTTTCAGTTAGATTTTTGAAAAGTGATTAGACTATTAGATTCATACTTCATCAAGGGATAGATCCACTGATGACTAACTCATAACTGAATGGACTAATTGGGAGCTGGAATCTACTTGGAAGAAGGCAGTCATGGGGAAAGGCCTTGGAAGGACGTGTGGCGTCCCTCTGCCTTCTTCTTTTCTCCATGATTCCCGGCATCATGACAAGAGCCACCACTCGCTTCTGCTACCCCAATGATCTGTCTCCCCTCAGGTCCAATGCATCGTGAACCAGAACCTTGTAAACCATGCAGCGATGTAAATCCTTCCTCTTTTGCCTATCAGGCATCCCATCCACTGCCAAGCATGATGAGCAGAGAACACAATAGCCCAGGAACTCTGCAGAGGGCAAGCACACACTCACCGACCACGTGCCCGCTGAAGAAGTCCTGCCATTTCACGCTGTACTCACTTTCTTCTTTTCCATCCACCACCACGACTCTGAAGTTTTGTGAAAAGCGTTCAGTACTTGATGTCAGGTATAATTTAAAATGCCTACAGAGAGAATGCAGTCACAGTTTAAAGACATAAAACAGAGGCCTAATTTTCATTTCACTCTTTAAGATCTAGAAGAGACAAGATGAATAAATCTCTACCCAAGTTATAACTAATAATTTTTTCCCAAGATTTATAGCAATTGGTCTCTCTCCTCAGCAGCATATATATACACTAAAACTAGAATGATGCTGAGAAGATTAGCATGGCCCCTGCACAAGGATGATACACAGATCTGTGAAGCATTCCGTAATTTTCCTCAGGAGAAAAAAGATTTACTCCATTACTCTGTGTGTTTGTGTCTCTGTGTGGGTACACGTAGGTGAGTGCCCAGGAAGGCCAGAAGACAGTGTTAATCTGCGTGTTTGTGTCTGTGTGTGGGCATGAGTACACGGGGGTGAGGGCCCCGCAAAGCCAGAAGAGAGCGCTGGATCCCTTGAAGCTAGAGTTACAGGTGGTTGTGAGCAATTCAACGTGGGTGCTGGGAAACTCCAGTCTTCTCCAAAAGTAGCAAGCGCTTTAACCACAAAGTCATCTCTCCAGACCCACAGCAGCTAACAACTTATTGGGTAAATGTAACATTACTTCTCCTGCAAAGATAAACTGACTAATTGGTTTAGTTATAAAACCTCAGCAGAACAAAAGAAACTTGTAGTAATGAGGAGAGCCTGCTTTTGGCCCAGGCCAACCGGCCAGGAGCCGCATGGCTAACTTGTACCCGAAATAACCACACCAAAATTATATTAAATAAACACTGCATGGCCCATTATATCTAGCCTCTTCTTGGCTAACTCTCACATCTTGCTTTAACCCATATCTAGTAATCTGTGTATCACCATGGAGTCGTGGCTTACTGGGAAGATTCTAACCTACGTCCATCTCAGGCCGGAGATTCATGGCGTCTGCCACACTTTTCTTCTTTCCAGCATTCTGTTCTGTCTACTCCACCCACCCAAGGGCTGCCCTATCAAAAGGCCAAGGCAGTCTCTTTATTTAACCAATGAAAGCAACAGAAACTATTTTTCTTTCTTTTTTTTCTGAGACAGGGTTGCTCTGTGTAACAGTCCTGACTGTCCTGGAACTCACTCTGTGAACCAGACTGGCCTTGAACTCACAGATCTGCCTGCCTCTGCCTCCTGAGTGCTGAGATTAAAGACGTGCACCACCACCGCCCAGCTAAAGAAACTAATTTTAAAATGGTCTTTAAAGGGGCGCTGGGGGCTGGCAGGACAACTCATAGGTAAAGGCACTTGCTCCCAAGCCTGACAACCTGAGTTCTATCTGTGGGGCCTACATGATGGAAAGAAACCATTAACTCCCTCAAGTTGTCCTCTGATCTTCACATGTATTTCATGATACATGTGTACACATACATACACATACATAAAGGAACAATGAAAGGGTCCTCTGACTGCTTGAGAGTTCTACCCAACTGGTTTTCCTTGCAGCACTGAGACCCATTTGAAAGGACTGGAAAGGAGGCTGTTTTGTCTAGCACTATGTGCACACAGGGGCAGTCCGCTGTCATGACGTAGTCATTTCATCTACACCACAGCTCTTGGGTGTCACCAAACATTCCCTGCCTCCATCCTGAAGGCTGTTTGGAGCTTCAGGCACCTGCTGTCTAATTTTTAGAGAGCATTTCCAAGTACTATGAAATCCATTTTTTGCAAAAATTACCATTACATTAAGTGCATCTGTGTATCCTGGTTAAAAATATGCAATTTTTATTTTATTTTTTTAAAGATTTATTTATTTATTATGTATACAGTGTTCCTCTGCATGTATGCCTACACGCCAGAAGAGGGCACCAGATCTCATTACAAATGGGTGTGAGCCACCATGTGGGTGCTGGGAACTGAACTCAGGACCTCTAGAAGAGCAACCAGTGCTCTTAACCACTGAGCCATTTCTCAAGCCCTAATATGCAATTTTTAAAAATAACCCTTCATATTCTGTACAGTCAAAACAAGAAAGAAAGGAAGGATGGAAGAAAGAAACTCATTAACTAATTCTTGGGGAATAAGGGTAAAGATTATGCATTTCTCTTTCCTGGAAACTGATTAATAAGAAAACACATGTGGGCAGTTAAGGTTTAAATTGGGTGTCCTGCTTATCTCAGAAATTCACTATTAAAGACTCTGTTATATGCCATTAATTTTATCTACCTGCTCTTAAGATAATCTGTCTATTATCTCTACTTCATAAAAGTAAAAGCTGGACCTGAGCAGTCACACATTCACAGTTACACAGCTATCAACTGTGAAACTGAATGATGGATTTGTATTCCACTGCTTCTAGCAACCAGGCTGACGTCCTATGGAAGAGGTCTTGCTACTGTGTGAAATTATCAAAATGTTGTTTCTGGGTTTATTTAAAAGAACCCATGGGTTTTTTTCCTCCTCAATAGAACTCACCTTGAAAAACAGTAATGCATAATTACTACCAGGGACATAGATACTAAGTGTGGATATTAAAATATGTTCCAGTTCTTTATATGGTTTAATACTTTAAAGCATTTCATTCTGAAATAAAAGCTGGGGGTAGGAGCCAGACTTTGTTGGTATTCACAGAGACCTTTCAATGTGCCCACTAATACCCAAGGTGAAGAAAGATATGTTATTCTTCTCAACCATAGGAACAAATTTTGTCAGCTATGGTGTTGAAAATATGAAATGTTACTTCCCTATGGGTCTGCATAAATCTCTCAACTGCCAGGAAGAAACCCAGACTGGGACTGTCTCTAGAGCAACGACTATTTTTAACTTTTTGAGCATACAAAGTAATTTTAGTTTTGCTTATATACTTTTTGATGGTCAGAGAGAGAAACATCATTTCATAAAACCTTGCTCATTTCCCCTACTATCCAAAATGTGCCCTCCTACATCACTCATTATCACTAATGTTCTTTCCACTTTGGTTAAAATGGAACTTTGGGAAGAAAAGCACCCTATTACAAATGCCCTAGGTTCAGGGTCAAAGTTCTCCTGAGCTGTGACAGTGTCTCTAATGTTCTTCCTAGGAAAGTCTCACGAGCTGCAATCTGGGTTTTCTGCACCAAGGATCCGCTGTCAGGACTGGGGAGACAGGCTTGGTGGGTAAAGCACTTGCTATGCCAATGAGGATTAAAAAAAAAAAAAAAAAGGAAGAGCCGGGCAATGGTGGCTCACGCCTTTAATCCCAGCACTCAGGAGGTAGAGGCAGGCAGATCTCTGTGAATTCGAGGCCAGTGTGGTCTACAGAGTGAGTTCCAAGACAGCCAAGGCTACACTGAGAAACCCCATCTCAAACAACAACAACAACAACAAAAAAGTGGAAGGTGAGGGTTTATGCCCAAGATCGTCCTGCAGCACCATGCCAAGCATACATGCATCCGTACTCATACATGAACACACACACACAATTTTTATAAAAAACAGATCTGTTATATGGTAAAAATACAGCCCAAATTTGTTTTTTAAGTTTTCTGATCTTAGCACTGCGCTTTATAAAACCTTCAGCTAGGGTGTTAGTTAAAACTATTCTGCAGCTTTTTCATTACTTTAGAATGGGTGTTTATTCATTTGTGTCAACAAGGAAACAAAGCTCAGCAGGCAAATTTTAAACAAGTTTCCTTTCTCATAAACCACTACTCATGCTGCAATCCTTCAATATTCATTTCGTGCTTTCAACCTTAACAGTCACGTCCAAATCTACTGTAGTCTAGTTTAAATTCTTTTGTCTTCCACTGCTATTAAAATGAGAATCTTCTCATTTGCTATCATCACCAGTAACAGTGGTTTCTCAAAGGCAAGGCTGGCCATGGCCTGCACTGACCATTTCTGCTACCCAAGATTTGACTGTTTATACATTAGGTAACACAGTATGAGAGGAGGAATAGCACTGGACTAGAAGTCTGAAAACCTTGGCTCAAATCCAACCTCCACCGTTACTGTATGACTTTGACTGCAGTCACTAAACCTAAGCATTCATCTACAAGTAAAAAAATATAAGACTTAAGTCAATAGTCTGAAGGTTAAATGAAAGACTAACTTAATGCAATGATACATTTCCAGAATTGTTAGACACAATTCCTAATAAACAAGATCAAAACTGTAAATTAATTTAAAAAACAAACTTATTTGCTTCTGTGTAAACAGGGATGGATATTATCATTTTCTTTCTGTCTTTCATTTTTTTGAGTCAGGGTTTCTTAGTGTAGCCTGGCTGCCCTGGAACTCCTGTGCCCGACCACAGACTGATCTGCCGGCCTCTACCGCCCAGTGCTGGAACTAAAGGAGCGTACCACCATGCACAGTTTATAGTAACATTTTCTTAACACACCAATGTCATTTGTGAAACACAAGAAATACGTAAAGCCACAGAAACATAAACAGTAAAAATAAATAATTAAAATTTTTTAAAATAGGGGCTGGAGAGATGGATCAACAGTTAAGAACACTGGCTGCTCTTCCAGATCCAGACTGCATTCCCAGCATCCACATCACAGCTCACAAACCTCTGTCACTCCAGTCCAGGGGACTCCTCTTCTAGCTTCTGAAGGCACCAAACACACACGTGGTATAAAGACAGGCAAAACACTCATACATAAAACAATGAATAAAAATTTTTGAAAATAGGGCTGGAGAGATGGCTCAGTGGTTAAGAGCACTGGCTGTTCTTCCAGAGGTCCTGAGTTCAATTTCCAGCAACCACATGGTGGCTCACAACCATCTGATCTGGTGCCCTCTTCTGGCCTGCAGGGATACATGCAGGCAGAACACTGAATACATAATAAAATAAATAAATAATAAATATTTTTAAAAATTTTTTGAAAATAAAAAGTATTCTAAGCATTCAATTAATAAAACTGCTAGAGGGCTGGAGAGATGGCTCAGTGGTTAAGAGCACTGACTGTTCTTCCAGAGGACCTGAGTTCAATTCCCAGCAACCACATGGTGGCTCACAACCATCTGTAATGAGATCTGGCGCCCTCTTCTGGCCAGCAGGCACACATGTTGTATACATAATAAATAAAGTCTTAAAAATAAATAAAATAAAACTGCTAGAATTTTATAAATATGGTTATCATTGGTAATACTCTTGGGATACTCATATCCTTTAAAATACTAATACATTTTTTAGAATATTTTAAACATTTTTAAAATAGACATTAAACAATGTTAGAATCACACAGGACATACTGTAATTACATCAAGTACAAATCTTGAGGAAGTATTTTCCTTAGATTTCTGTAGATACCTTTTCTTACTTCTTATGTCAAAACAAGCCCCACCTTCACATTGCCCCAGTATTACTCTCTATATAATTCCAATTACCTTTTCAAAGCTGAAAAAGTTAGTAGTGTTTCTAAGTGTGCCGCAGACTGTAGGTCCCTTTTCCTTACGGAGTGCTGCTGGATATTAGACAAAGAGAGGATATCGTAGTCTGAGAGCAAAGAATCAAGTTTCTCTGAAATAAAGTAAAAAAGTATTAGCAGGCTAGATAGACAGCTCAGTCAGTTAAGAACATTTCCCACTCGGTCACGAGGACCTGAATTCGGACCCCAGTACACACATCAGACAGTTCAGAAACTCCTGTGGCTCCAGCTCCACGGGATCTAAAGCTGTCTTCTAGCCTCTGTGGGCGCCACACACAGTCACACAGACACAGTTTAAAATATATTATCTTTTTTTTTTTTTTTAAGGATTATGGAGGTTGAAGCTGTGGCTCAGCAGTGAAGAAGAGCACTTGCTGCTCTTCCAGAGAACCTGGGTTCAGATTCCAACACTCACATGGCAGCTCATAACTATCTGTAATTGCAATTCCAAGAAGGGGAATCCCTCTTCTGACCTCCATGGGTACCAAGTATACATACAGCATATACACATACATACACACAGGCAAAACATTCATAGAGTAAACAAATCTTTAACAGACTGATCAAGGTTGCCAGAGGCTGAAGAGAGAGATCAGCAGTTAAGAGCACCTTTTCTTGCAGAGGAAGAGGACCCCAGGTTCAGTTCCTAGCACCCACGTGGCAGCTCACAACCATCCATAAATCAAGGTCCAGGGAATCTAACACCCTCTTCCCTCTTCCGACCTCCACTGGCACAAACCACACTCATGCGGTACACATATATACACACAGGCAAAACATTCATACACATAAAAATTAAGTCAATAATTTTAAAGGTTTTTAGCACTTAAACCTACTATTCAATGTGCCAGACAATAAGCTGAAGTGCTCGGATGTGTAGCACAACAAATCACGTCCTTAGAAAGGAATGAACCTGAACTTAATAAAGATCTAAGTTCAAAATCTTAGGACATAAAAGGTTCAGATGCTGCCAAGTTAAATAACTAGTGAGGGAAGCCATCGGCCGCGCCTAGAAAGTTAGATTCCTGCAGAACAAATGACCCAGTTTCTCCTGGAAGCAGGGAGGGGCAAGGAGGTAACAGACTTAAGAACACAGAAACAACTACAAGGCAGGAATCACTCGCGAGCATGGCAAACAAGCTCGCTGTGGGAAGACACTTAAACGACCAGGAATTGGACACTGAGGTTAGACACAGATAATTTGGTTTCTCTGAAGAGTACCATGAGACTTCAAGATAAAAGGCATTTCTAGCATGCATGTTTAAAATGTCCAGGATAAAAGAAGCTGATCCAATCTTTTCCCTGTCAAACTGAGCTAACCCAATCCCTCATCCATGAACAGTTACTAAGAAGACTGATAAATGATATGTATTAACAGCCTAAGAAACCAAAACCAGGACCGCACACAAGTCCCCAAACCCAAGTTCCAGACCAGTCTGGGCTTGTCAGCAAGACTCAGTCTCAAACCCGAGAGCTGGCAATAGCATCACTACCATGGCCACCCCCAACAGACACACCAGCATCTACCAACTCAGGTACAGGGAGAGGGCACTAATACCCAGAAGGAAATCAACACCTATTGCTTTACCAGACCAAGTCACCAGCCAAGAAAACAAAGACACACTGCCTGCAGGCAGTTCAGGAAAAGTACGGTGAGATTCAAAACCTGAGCTACTATAATAAAGTATATGCCGCTGCTCTCCATGTTTTCAACCAAGACTCTCTGCTGCCTCCTCCAAAAGAAGAGCTTTAAAAGAAGGTTTTTAACTTAAAAACAGTAGTTTTTAGAGAACAATATGGAGACTTTAGTCTCTTTTAAAACTGTGTAAAGGGGGCTGGAGAGATGGCTCAATGCTTAAGGGTGTTTACTGCTTTTGTGAAGGACCTAAGTTCTGTTCCTATACCCACACGGTGACTGACACCTGCCTGTCACTCTAGTTCCTGGGGGTCTGACACCCTCTCGGGGCCTGCTCAGACATCAGGCACACGCAAACACTCATACACATAAAATAAAAATAAATATTAGCTGCCTAAAATACTTGAGCTGATATTTTCCTTTTCTTTCAATAATCATGGCCATTCAAATCATTCAAATGGACCTAGAATTCCTCAACACAGGGCAGCAGCATTCTGGACTAATGTTTATTGTTACACAGTAAAAACTTTAAATGTTTTTAAAAGAAATGTCAAAAGCATCCAATTATTTTATGTCAACCAAAAATTAAGAGTAATTTTATTTCGGGACAGGAGTGTACTATGCAGCCCAGAAACTCAAGCATTCCAAGTGCTGGGATTATGGATATTTTGTTTGTTTGGGTTTCTGAGACAGGGCCTCACTGTAGCACAAACTGACCTCCAATTTACAGCAACCCTCCCGCCTCAGTCTTCCAAGTGCTAGGATTAAAAACACAAGCCATCACACTCATTTTTTAAGAGTGACAGAGTTGGGAGTACGGCGGGGTGTGATTGAGACAGAATCTCCTGCAGTGCACGGTGGGCCTGAACAAGCTATATAACCTAGCATAACCCTGAACTCCTGATGCTACCTCACCTCCCCGGTGCTGGGATTACAGGCCTGCCTGTGCTTTCACGTCCAGCCTTAAAAATAATGGAAGCCGGGCGGTGGTGGCGCACGCCTTTAATCCCAGCACTCGTGAGGCAGAGGCAGGCGGATCTCTGTGAGTTCGAGGCCAGCCTGGTCTACAGAGCTAGTTCCAGGAGAGGCTCCAAAGCTATAGAGAAGCCCTGTCTCAAAAAACAAAAAACAAACAAACAAAAAATTATGTTTAGGCCTGAAGAGACAGGTCAGAAGTTAAGAGTAATTGCTGTTTTGAATGGCAGCTCACAACTCTAGTTCCATAGGACCTGGCACCCTCTCCTGACCTCCAAGAACAACAGACACAAGTGGGGCACAAACATGCAGGCACAAGAGTCAGACACAAAATTAAAATAAGTAAATTTTAAGAAAATGAATAAACCCAAGAGCATAGTCCCTCAATATTCCCAATCAGTCTGTTCCTCAGCTCATTCGCCAGCTGCTGTGAGCCAAGCACTAAATAAAGTCCAAGGGCTGAAACACAGCAGCAAAAGAACAAAGTCCTTGCGCTACAGAATACTCATCATAGTATGAAGCACGGAATGCACAGGAAAAAGAATCTCAGCCAGGCAGGCCTGGGGCGCACGCCTATAAGCCTGGCATTCCAGAGGCTAGGGCAAGAAAAGCACAGTTGCAGGAGAGTGGGGGCTATGCACAAATTCCAGGTCAGAGAAGTGCACTCATAGTAAGTCTGTGTCTCCAAAGAAAGAAGGGAGGAAATAATGGGATGGAATGGAGGGAGGAAAGGGAAAAAAGGAAGAGAGGGACTAGCAAAGGAACAGAGAAAAGGGGTGTGGACATTAAAGCAAGATAAAAGTATTAAACAGTTTCTATAGGGTGGTGGGACAGACTATCTTCCTGTTAAATACCTAAGTAAACCAGAGAAAGTAAGAGTGCAGGCATGCAGAACCTGGAAACAACCTAAATGCCCCTCGATCGAAGAATGGATAAGGAAAATATGGTACATTTACACAATGGAGTACTACACAGCAGAAAAAAGTAATGACATCTTGAATTTTGTAGGAAAATGGATGGAACTAGAAAACATTTTGAGTGAGGTAACCCAAACACAGAAAGACAATTATCACATGTACTCACTCGTAGGTGGTTTTTAAACATAAAGCAAAAAAAAGCCAGCCTACAAACCACAATCTCAGAGAACTTAAACAACAATGCGGACACTAAGAAAGACTTACATAGATCTAATCTACAAGGGAAGTAGAAAAAGACAAGATCTCCTGAGTAAATTGGGAGCATGGGGTCCTTGGGAAAGGGTTGAAGGGGGGGAGGGGAGCAGAGAAAAATGTAGAGCTCAATAAATATCAATTAAAAAATGTATAATAAAAAAAAGAGTGCAGGCATGCTGCTACCAGATCAAAGTTAATCAACATTCATTCAAGGCTCAGATTCAAAATTCACAGTTGCTAGATATTACCCTATTTTTTGTGTTAACAGAATTTCCTTTTAAAGTCAATCCAGAAGAAAGCTGTTTCAGACATTATCAGCTCTCCCACCACAAGATGGCTGCTGGTGATCTGACTCTGCAATCACAAAGCCTAGGGGCACCAACAGAAAACCTTCCAGAAACTTGCCCTTTAGTCAACCAACTTGTTCAACAATGTCCAAGCTTTTTCTCCTGGGGGCTGTGCTGAGTGAGTCACTACACTATCTCCACAGAACACTTCGAAGGAGGACCAAGACTAAATAATGTGTCTACCACCCCAAACTCTGATGCCCCTGCTGTGTCAGAGAACCAAAGAAAGGAAGAAAAAAAAACCAAACCCGAATGCAACACAGCACTGGGTTTTTGAATTTCATCCAGGCTGAGAAACTCAAGGTTTTCTGAAATGCTGCTTTTAAAAGCTGTGAAGACAGCCAGGCCTCCCTCCGGGGACTGTCTACCTAGTCCATCTTCACCTTTCAGTAAACATGGCCTTTCTTCCCCCTGGACTCCACAGCCCGCAGTATCTTTCTTCTGACACGTTTTATGATATGTTTTATCTCACAGATTAAGAAATGGCCAGGAAGGAGCCATGTTTTATTCACCACAGTGTCTTTTTACTGTAGCGTTGCTCACAGGGCCCCAGGCTAGCCTTGAGCTCCTTCCTGACCCTGCACCCACCTTCCTAGTGAAGACCACCACATCCGGCTCTCGTCAGAGGACCTTATCCTTAAAATATTCAGCATAGAAGCTTGGCTCATCAGGCTCACGTTCATAAATTACATCAATTCTCGATGCTGAGGCGCCAACACAATCCTTTCGTCTTCCCTTGCCTTGATACAGGCTGGTACATGAACTCAGTTTCACTGAGATCATAATCATACCCACTGACTTAGAAACCTCACCTCAATATTGTACTTTCATTGTCAATCACATGGACCAGGGCTCCTCAGGGTGTGGCTCCCCCAAACCAGCTGCTTTAGCAGCTGGGAGCTTGTTAGAAATACAAACACTCAGAAACCCTCAGTGTGCGGTCCAGCAATTTATGTCGCCTTCCAGGTAATTCTCATGTGAATTCAGGTTTGAAAACCACTAAGCAAGTGAGGCAGCATGATGGCGCCTACTGGCAATCTTAGTTCCTGAAAGCTGAAGCAAGAGCATGGCTAGAGTTCGAAGTCACCCTAGGCAACACAGGCCACACCAGCCCCCAAAGGCCTCCCTGTCCTATACCATTAAGAGGAAAAAAAGGGAAGAGGAGAGAGAAAACCACTTAAGCTAAAGTAGTAAACAACTAAAAATAAGGCTTCCAGCTGGAGACCAAACAGCTAATACATAAGCAAGCCTGTGGGGACTTAAATTTACAGCAAGGCACAGTAGGCACCAGGCTCCTTTTTGCAGGTAATACATCTTTAAGATCCAGGCCATCCAGTTCACTCTTTATTCAGCCTTGCACTGCTTTTAAAAACAAGAACCAGAAACAGGATAAGCTAAACTGTAAAACAGAGAGAAGCTGTGGAATGTCTGAAGGACAGGGGAAAGCCATCCACCATTTAAAATCCTGCTCATAGCAGAATATCTACAAAATTGAGCAAAGGGAGGGTTTTAAAAGTTATTCATATCCCAAATATCTTAACTATGTATAAAAATGGAGCAGGAAGAAAAATAAGGGCAAAATAGAAACACTGTGAGTATACACATACTGTCTATAATAAAGGCCTTTTAAATGTAGCTTGCTAACACACTTTAAAATAGCTGCGTTCCCATTGCAATTATTTTCTTTTAATAACTGGATATTACAAATTAGATGTCCTGGAGCCATTACAAACAACTAAATAAAAAACAGTTCTCTCTTGGAAGGCAAACTGGAACCAACTACTGCTCCTGATACTGTCTCTTAGAAAGTGCCCCTCGGATCCTCAGCTTCCCACTGCTGCTCACTTCCAGAACTTTAATTATTGGGTCACATTCTCCTATAACCTAGCAACAAAATTTCTCTCATCCTACCCAAATCTCTCAGTGAAGTATAAACTGCTGCCTGGCATGGTGGTGCACACCTTTAATCCCAGCACACAGGAGGCAGAGTGTGAGGCCAACCTGGTTGAGATAGTGAGTTCCAGGCCAGCCAGTGATACATAGTGAAACTCTGACACACACACACACAAAGTATAACTCACCGGACTTTACTACAGTATCATTTACTGCAGTCCATACTCAACCGGAGACCTGAAGAGCCTTGTTTGCTCAGCACCTGGTCACAGACTATAAATTCCAGAGCAGCTGCCCATGCCATTCTGTGATTGCAGCCACCATGTGAAACAGCTGAGCTTTTTATTTCAGCTAGCTAGAAACAGGCTTAGAAAATGCGACCGTTTAAAAGGTCCGCTGGAGAATGCTCTCTAAGTACCCACTGCCCTGCTCTTCTCGGCTGCAGTTCAGTTCCCCCACCTGGCATTGTCTAGTGGTTAGTTAGGGACCCTATCGTCCTTACGCTTTTGTATTTTCTCTATTCTCCGACCTTTGCCTCAACTTTCCCGAACACACTTTTTTGCTCTTTTCAAACTAGGACTCATTTATTCAACTAATACTCATTAAGAACCTCCTGGCATTAGCAATGTGACAGAAATAAAGACATTTTTAGTACACTGGGGACGAACAATCACAAAATTATCATAAAGTGTTCACCTGCCAAAAGAAAAAGTGTGACAAGCAATATGGAAGAACATAGCAGGATTAGCATCCCTGCCTGGCAAGCCAAAGTGCTTTCCCTGGAAGTAGTATCTGTAGTAAAAGGACGAGGTCAGGATTTGAGGGATGGCACAGTGGTTAAGAGCACTGGCTGCTCTTCCAGGGTATGTAGGTTTGATTCCTAGTACCCACATGGTGGCTTACAACTATCTGTAACTCCAGTTCTATACGTGTTTTGCCTGCAGGTATGTCTGTGCAAAACACACAGAAGTGGAAAAGTAACTCAATTGAACTGTAGTGTAGAACATCACAGCAAGAATATGGCACGAGGCCATCGGTGATGGCGCACGCCTTTAACCCAGCACTAAACCGCAGAGGTAGGCAGATCTCTGTGAGTTCAAGACCAGCTTGGCCTACACAGTGAGTTACATACAAACTGGGAGGACTACAAAGTGAGACCCTCTCTAAAAAGAAATAAAGATTATGATTTGTGAGACTGGAGCAGCAGAAGGAGGTCATTTAATGAACATGGAGTGAAATATTAAGAAGTTTGGACTCTGAGTAAAGGCACTGTTAAGTAGAAATCTCCACGAACTTCAGTATGGAACAAACAAGATTGGAATTTGGGAAATCAGTAAGCTGCTGAATGAACATTGAGTATCACTAAAAGACTCCTGGGATTCTAGCTCGGCTACCTAGGCAGACATTCGTATGTGTGTATGTACGTATGTATGTACATTTGCAAGTACACACACACGCACACACACACTCAACCCTGGCACTTGCCAGTGTGGGCTACAAAGTGAGACTCTTTGTCCAAACAACAATAAAAATGGAAAAAACAAAGCCTGGACTGCACCACTGTTTGCTGGGCCTTGCTGAAGACCCAAGGTCAATACTCCCAGAATACACAGCAGAGAGATGCAGTCTGGCCAGTGTGTGCAAGAAGTCCTGGGAACAGATGTATGGGCCGAAGGGAGGAAACACGGAAAGCAGTGCTCTCTACTAGGCCAGAGAACCAGAACCTTAGAACCAAAACTGTGACTTTTGGGGAGTGTCAGCTGTTTCAACTAATTCTCTATGGTCAGTGCTTACCAAGGCTGATCCTAACCTAGGTCAAGACTCTATCTGGTCCTGTAACCAGCAGCTGCTCGGCCCTAAAGGATCTGCAGAGTCCAGGTGAACCCCTGAAGAAAGCCTGGGCCATGAGAATCTGTGGTACACCGGTGCAAACTAAAGCAGACAAGGGGCAGCCCCTCCCTCTTCCAATCAAAACCAAAGACAGATGACAGATAATTCTGGACCTTCTACACTACTGTGCCTTTGAAGAGAGGTGTGACCGTCAGCTGGATATGAGTGGGGTTTCAGAGAACAAGACAAGGTCAGAGACACAGACTTAGAAGTTAGGGGAACACAAAGAGCAAGTGAAACCAGAGCAGTAGCCCAACTCCCTGCTGGTGAGGCACAAAGAGGAAGCTGGGGAGGGACATGCCGGCTGATTTGGAGCAAAACAGCACTAAAACACCTTTCTTTCACTTCCCACCCACAGTGAAGACTCTCTTGTCGTTCCTTCCCTCCCAAGCCAGTCCACAGGCTCTTCAAATTATCCTTCCATTTATACACCGGTGCTTCTTCCACAACACACACAGCGAAGGATCCAAAAATCAACCACACTCAGATGTGAAGGACTTTCACACTTAACGTTCTGGAAAAGCCTATGAAAGCTAAAAGGACTTCTCCAATTCCCCCACTGGGGCTCTCTGCTTAGTTCTTCATCCTCTCACAGAAATGGTCACCTCTTTAACTACCCCTGCAGAGCAAGCTCTGTGTTAAGTATTTGGATCTTGTAGGACTGCGGCTTGTCAACAGCAACTTTAGCATGAAGAGCCACGCATCGAAACCCTGAGTGCAACTGTGCTGCTGATAATGAGCTGTAATATGGACTCGAACTCAGAGCCTTGAGCAGAAACGCTAGGCAAGCACTGCCCTACTGGGCGACATCACCACCCTACACTGTTTATTAATTAATTGAGTAGGAAAAAATAGGCCTCAGAAGAATGCAGTGACTTGTCATGAAGTGATGAACAGAAGCCTTGTGGACATCTGAAGGGCATTTCTGTTTGTTTGGCAGTTCATGATATTATTTGTTGTTTAACCTAACCCAACCATTATTTAGACATGGATGTTCAAGACCAACAAATGGTTTCATAGTTTAAGGATACAGGTTTTTTTTTAATTAACCCATTTGGTTCTATGTTTAGACCATAAATGTACTAAATATTGATTAGGTATCAATTTTCTGAAGGGCAAAAAGTACATACATAACAGAAACTTGGCTTTTAAGGTATTCTGTAGGTCACAAAAAGTGATTTCAGGAACTGTTATGAATTGCATAATTTAGGAAAGTTATGAGTCACATGAGCTTAGTCATGATATCATAGTGAAGTTGCAGCTGGGGTGGATAAGTCTCACTTTGATTTCAAAACTGTTTCTCCTTTGTGTTACTTTGAATAATAAAAGAGGATGGAGTGGGTGGAAGAAGTAGGTCACAGATTTTTTTGTGTCTGAAACATTTTGAAATTTACCTCGAGTTTATCAGCACACCACACACACACAGAGTACTTGCCACCAGCATGTCTTAACGCACCCCATGTGGCTTTAAATGTGCCTACTTAGGTCCCTGAATGAATCTCCTTACACCAAGTCATCAACTTTCAAAGGTGGATATCATTTACTTTGCATCTCAATACCTGGCAGCCCCAATATGAGTTCTTCAAATTTTAAATCAAGACATTATACCTATGGGTTTTGGTTTTTGTTGTTTTTCTGACATAGATGTGCTATACTTTGCTATTAGAATTTGAAAGAAAGAGAGAAAGGGAGAAAGAGAGAGAGAGAGAGAGAAAGAAAGAAAGAAAGAAAGAAAGAAAGAAAGAAAGAAAGAACGCAACCCAAGGATTCTGAAGGCAGAGGCAGACTTGTGTTCAGTGCCAGCCTGGTCTGCATAGCAAGTTCCAGGGCAGCCAGGGACTCCGTCATAAAAATAAACAAGAATTTAAAAGTCCTATGATCTGCAAATGTTGCTGAGAGTAGATCTAGGAACACTGTAGTTTTTCCTCCACACTGTGACTCCCTAGGATTGATTCATGCTTTTCTTTGCACCTGCGGACATGAGAATGGTAACAAACCATGTAAGAATGGTGAAAAATCATCTCGCTGTCTCAAATACAACTTTATTCTTAATAGCATCCTTAAAATGAGCATGTCCTTTCATGCTCTGCTATCCATTCTGAAAAGTTTTCCTTCCGCTTTTATCAACTTAGATTTCAGTACTTTCTAGCTAGCTCCTTTGACTTTCTTTCAACTTGTCACTTGTAATTCATTTTAAAATGCTAACACACGCCAGAAAGTTATTTGGATAAAAAAAAATACATTCAATGTCTGCACCAGTCAATTACAACCTCTGTTCAGGGAATAAGACACAAACACAAGGGAAAAAACCGACAAGGTTGGGAGTGGTGGTGCAATGTCTTTAACCCAGCCCTCTGGAGGCAGAACCAGTCTCTGAGTTCGAGGCCAGCCTGATCTACACAGCAAGTTCGAGGCCAACCTGGGCTACACAGGGAGACCCTGTCTCAAAACAAACAAAGAAAACCCACAGGGTTTCAATTTGCATAATAAAATACTATAATGACAAGACCTTAGCTTCACACAAGGGGGAATGAACTCTTTTACACTTTGTTACCGTTGACTGAACTGTCGTATAGGGCAACATTTTGAAAGCTTGAGTCCTAAAGTACCGGGTAAGTTCGCTACCACCAAACTTGACACCTCTAACGCTTGTCCATCCTCTCAATCCGATCTCTATAGAAAATCTAAGTAGGAAACCTCTGGTTTCGAGGCTCAAAACGGTTTAAACAGGTCAGCCCTGGGAATTTGCTCAAAGCTGCAAAGAAAGCACGCATGGTGGCCAATCCAGAGTTGGACTGGGAAGTTTTAGCCTCGCTCTCTCCACTTAGCACCTCTCCGTCAAGCAAGTGGTCAGGGTGATCTGGAACTCGAACTCCGAGACTCCAGACCCAGTCAGGAAAAGGCAAATGAAACTACTTCAGTCGCCACCTTCCAACCAGATTACTGCTTAAGTGCCTGCTCCAGAAGAAATTCTAGTTAGCCTCTGGGAGCCAGCAAGTAGGTGTGGGGCTCTGGTGCCGTCCTTTCTTCCAGGGTCTTGCTCTTGGCAGACACACCTAACCCCTCAGAATCACTTATTAGCAAGCAAAAGACCTCGACCTCTCACCCTCCACGCGCGAACCATCCCCACGCCTGCACCTCTCCTCTAAACACATTCCAGAAATACAAAACGAGGAGACCTGATCCCTCTCCGGTCCTCGGTCCCTGTGAGAGACCCCGTCCAGGATGTCCTTCCTCGCTCAGAGGCAAGCCCGTGTCTTTCCTCTCGCTGACCGCCAAGAGCCACACCCCCTTCCCACACTGGGACGCGCCACTAGCGCCCCACACCCCGCCCCCAGCGCCCCCAGCGCCCCGGCGCGTCCCTCCGAGCCCTCTGGGGCCAGCCTTCAAGTTTGCTCCCTCGACTCTTACCAAGTCGCGGGTGGGAGCCAGAGCCCGGGTCCGCAGGAGGACGGGGCGCCAGGACGAGAGGCACCAAAGTGGTCAGGAAGAGGAGACGCTGCCTCATGTTCCCGTCCGCCACCTCTCTGGGTAACCTGCTCCTGAAGAGTGTTCGGGAAACTGCTCACATTGGGAGGAGGAGGTGATCCTCCCTGCACTGCCCCGCAAACTTTTCCCTCCCGCGCCGCCTACAGGGAAGAACTAGAGCGAAGCTCCAGGCCCCGGAAGTGCAGGCGGCGCTCGCTGAGAGTAGCTCCAGCCCGCTTCCGGCCGCAGCCGCAGACCCCCGGGCTACCCACAGCCGGAAGAGGGGTACCGCAGAGCATTCTGGGAGGCGTGGCTCGCTCCTCCCCGGCGCGGGCTCGTCGCCATCTTGTCGGCTCTGGTCCTTCCTGGTCCCTCTGGGGCCTGACTGGCGCCGTCCTGGCCCTCGGCTCCCGACGTCCTGACTCGACCCAGCCCGGTCTCGCCTCTGTCCCCGGGTGACCGCGGGGAAGGAAGGTGGGAGCCGATGGGCAGGCCGTCAGGCGCGTGCGGCCGCCTTCGTTCTGATTAGAATGTCGCAGGCGCTGGATGAAGGCGTGCAGCCCGCCACAGGGCCCTGGCGGGTCGGCTGTGCAGTTCAGCGTCTTGCTGCTGGAGCCCAGGCCTCCATTGTCACGTTCTCTCTCCCCTAACTCATGTAGCTATCCTGCTCGATCCATCGAGTTTGGAGTAGTTGTTTTTGCAACCTTTTTTTTTTTAAGTACTGTGCCTTGTGCTGTTTGTAATACTGAGTATTATTAGTGCCCTGATAAGATTTCAAGTTGTCCTTCAGAAAAAGATAAACTGATTTAAATTTGTTCGTTGTGGAATGTCCCAGTTAAAGTCTTGTGTCATTTTCAACAATTACTGAGTTTGTACAGTTTTTGGCATATTAGCTAACTCTAATCCCTACATCCTCCTAGATATGAAAGGCTTTCACCTAGACATACATATTCATGGCATACTTCAAATCAAAAGCAAAAAGCAAAATTTCACCCCATAAGTTAGATGTGTATAGTTTTTTTTTTTAAATACAAGTCTTAGGGTATTCCTTTTGAGTATTCAGGCTCCGTATCCTCAAGTTTGTAACTTTAGTACACTGGATTATATTTTTGTGTCCCCTGCAATGCCCTGCTCAAAAAAGGCAATGAGCTATATTTAGTGAATGCTAGTTTGGTGGTTCTCAGCCTTCCTATGCTGTGACCCTTTAATGCAGTTCCTCATGTTGTGGTGACCCCAAAACAAAAACATTTCGTTGCTACTTCATAACTGTAATTTTGCTACTATCATGATCGGTAATGTGAATGTCTGATATGCAGAATATCTAATATGTGACCCACAAAGGGGTCACAACACATAGGCTGAGAACCACTCTGCTGGAAAAACTCCTGATCTAAAAAAAAAAAAAAAAAACCTCTTGATCTACTTTATCCCCCAAGTTTTCAAGGCTTAGTCTGGCACATACAGCTTGGTGTGCTGGGCTGTGCCGGCCATCCCAGGGCTAGGAAGCAGACATAAAACAACAGTCAGGCTGGGCTGCGGCAGCACAAGCTTTTAATCCCAGCACTCAGAAAGCAGAGACAGGAGGATCTCTGAGAGTTTGAGGCCAGCCTGGTCTACAGTGCGAGGTCCAGGACAGGTTCCAAAGCTACAGAGAAACATAGTCTCATAAAATAACAGCCAGAGCTGTGTGGAGAGACTTAAAGTCGAAAAACTGACAGTCCACATCTTGTCTTGGTTTATTGTGGGATTTGTTTTGGTTTTAGCGGGAAGGAAAGGTGGTTTGGAGTCCTGTCTGGGATAGGCTTATTTTGTAACCCTGCCCAGGCATGTTCCTCCCTCAGCCTCACAAGTGCTGGGATGATAAGGGCATGAGCCACCACACTTGGTTTCAAGCTTTTATTCTTTTACACTCAAAAGAACTTTTTAGAAATATGTTCCCACTAGGTAAGATTTTCATTATAAATATTAATTGATTGTCACATTTGGAATTCCTGTCATAAATGTATGTACACTTAACTGTCAGGTCATCCTTTTTCTGCTTGCTAGTAAAGGAAATAGCTCCAATTTTCACAGCACTGCTGCATCCTCCACCACACTCTCCAGTGGTCCCCTCCCTCTACTTTGGTGTGACACACATGCAGTAGAAATAATGGCATGTCACTTCCAAAATTAGGTTTTTACATACTCTTTCATCTCATGTTCTCCCATCTTTATTGTTACTGTTGCTTTAACAATCTTAGACAGTCTTTTGGGGTGGTCTCAGAACTAATATCGTCCTGTCTCAGCCTCACTGGTGTCCTGGTACTACAGGTATGTACCACTAAGAAAAGCCAGTATTCATGCTCTGAGAGCACACAGGAAACACACAGAGGGATGGATAGGAACACAGGCCACTAGCCAAAGACCTCAAGTCTACAGAATTCTACAGCTGCAGCAAACTTTTGAGATCATTGCAGCCCCACCTGATCCTCAGAAACAAGATCAGTAATGTTTACTGGGGTGGAGAGATGCTTCGCAAGAAAGAGCACCCACCTGGTGGCTCACAACCACCTGTAACTTCAGTTCCAGGGACTCTCATGCCACCTTCTCACCACCAGACACCACGCATGTACGTGTGCATATACACAATGCAGATAACACACCCCTAAAAATAAATTTTAAAAAGATTTACTGTTTTATTATCCTACTTAGGAACAATTTGCTATACAGCCATTACCATGTTGTGTTGTGGGTTCATCTTAACATCTGAAATAGCTTCAAGATTTAATGAAGGAGCCGTGAGGGCTTTTCATCCCAGCAGTCGAGAGGCAGAAAAATGAGGATCCCTGAGTTCAAGGCAGCCAGGGCTACACAGAAAAACCCTGACTCAAAAAAAAAAAAAAATGAGGACAAATAAAAGATTGCTTGCAATTTACTGATTCCACTCTATGAAATGAATTATTCAGGAATAGATTGTAAGTTTAAGTATTTGTGGTTGTTAGATACCACATACTTGCTTCTGCAGTGTTATTTACTCCCAGAAGGAGAGCTGAAGATGTAGCTTGGTGCTTGCCTAGCATACACGAAGCCCTAAGTTTAAGAGCCATTGTTGAGGACTGCAGACCCTCAGATCCTGAACTTTCTTTGACCCCTTGCCTGCCAGAGTAAACAACTTGTTTTCCTATGCTTGCAGCTGCTCTGAACATGAGACCCTCATGAGTTCCTGATAACAAGGAAGTGGTTTCTGGTAGGTTTGCAGCTGAAAAATCCCAAGAGCTAGGGTGTGGCTATTAGTCAAGGAAAGTACTATATCAGCTGCTTTGGAACACAATAAAATTGGCATTCTTGTTTCAAGAGTGACCCATGTCTCTGTGTTTTTTAATCCCAAGACCCTTGCCCGATCACAGTTCCAGGTGGTGCGGGCACCACAAACCATCCCACTTTCGCCAGGCTTGGTGGCAAAAGCCTATAGTTCCAGCATTTGGGAAGGGAGAGCAGGAAGATCAAGGTCAGGTTTGGTGGCAAGGGGAGTTTGAGGCCATCGTGGATAACAGGAGAACCAATCTCCAGCATAAACCTAGCGAAATAGCTGGTATAACATTTGTGTACATACATAGCCCATGCATGTGGAAGAGAACCGCAATGCTCTGCATGGCTTCAGGGACTGACCTAAGGGACAGTGAGGAAATGAAATGACTGTAGCACCAATAATAAAAACCCAGACAGATATTGAGGGTCAACCTGAAAACCAGAAAAGCAAAGCAGCCAGCCACTAGAAGTCTTATTTCTACCAAGGCTGGGCCACTGCAGACTAAACCTCTCCTCTCATTTTATATTCCCTCTAGTGCTGGGATTGAAGACATGTGAGACTCCCTTGTACTGGGATCAAAGGTGTGAGCCACCACCACCGGAATTTGTTTCTGCATTGACCTCAGGTAGCCTAGGGTGGCCTTGAACTGATAGATCAGTCTGCCTGTCTCCCAAATCCTGGGATTAAATGTGTGTGCCACCACTGCCTAACCTCTAGTGGCTTAGCTTTGCCCTTCTGATATTCAGGCATTATTTATTAAAACATAAAATATCACTACAGATGACAGACACTAAAAAGCTAGTGGGGGGCTGGAGAGATGGCTCAGCAGTTAAGAGCACTGACTGCTCTTCCAGAGGACCCAGGTTCAATTCCCAGCATCCACATGGCAGCTAACAACTGTCTGTAAATCCAAGATCTCACACCTTCACACATACATGCAGACAAAACACCAATGCAAATAAAGTGAAAAAAAAAAAAGCTAGTGGGCTTTCTGTTGGGGCAGCCACAGCACTACAGACATGCAGTGTATGACATACAACTGAGCAGGGAGGCAGGCTTAGCTCATCTGTGGAAACAACTTCTGTCAAGGTGCTGTGAACATTTGCAGGGTAGGGAGTGAGGGGCTGTGGTGGACAGTTTCTGCAGTCAAAATCTGCACTCAAACCTCAGGAAGATTCTGTCACTAAAATGGGGCTAAAGCACTGTAAATCCTTGACATGGATTTTACTTGCTCCCTACAGAGAATAACTTGGGAGGAGTGGGTTCTCTCTTTCCACCATGTGGGTAGTGAGAATCAAACTTATCAGCCTTGACAGCAAGTATCTACCAATGAGCCACCTCTTACCCTACCTGCCACAGAGCCTATACTATTTTGAAGATGCTAATTATTCCTGAATTTGGATGCCTTTTATTTTTGCTGCTGAATAAAGTTGGTAAAGCTAGCCTTTCAAGAAATATTAATTCCCAAGTCTCAAAGATGCTATTTTTACATATGATTATACAAAGTTCATGTACCAAGAACTCATTTCCAAGGTTTTAATTCAAGCAATTCATACATAACTGTAAGATCCTTTTAAAAAGAAAACTAGAAAGCAAACATGGTACAAACTGTTCAAGGAGCCTGAATGATAAGCACACTATTCTTTGGGAAATTGTTTTGAGACAGGATTTCATGTGTGCTAGCCTCTGCCTTCTGAGTGGTAAGATTACAGGTGAGGTGTGTACAGTGTCCCATTTATGTGATTGGGGGTCGAACCAGAGCTTCATGCATACTAGGCAAGCACTCTGCCCATGGAGCTACATCCCCAGCCTGGAGACTTTTTAATGGGCCAGCAAACCAGACCCACTATAACTGCAGTCAGTTCTCTTCAAAAGTTGGAAAAAAAAGAAAAACCAGCCATTTCATTGAGAAATGAGCCACAGCATTATTTCAAGAAGATCCATTTCTAAAACTTTTTAAGTTGGTATTATCTCCCCTTACACATCACCTGCAGTGGCTGTTCTGGATAGGTGCAAGAGGATCATGCATCATATATACAAATGTGGGGCTGTGGAGGTTCTCCCCCTCCCTGCTGAAATGTCTGTTCCCTTGGCAGCTCTGAGTAACTGGACCACATGAGAAACTAAACATAAGAGTATAAATGAAGAGAATAAATGGAAAGGAGCTTGGTTGAAATTACTTAAGGTCTAAAGTGACAAAGTCCTGACTTGAATTGATTGGCCCCACAAAACTAAGAAATCGGGGTCTGGAGAGATGGCTCAGAGTTCTTGTAGGAGCCAGGTTCCCAACACACCCACATGGAAGTTCACAACTCTAATTCCAGTTCCAGAGGATCTGATGCCCTCTACTGGTCTCCAAGGGCACCAGGCACACATGGTGCTCAGACATACACAAAAACAGAACACTCATACCCAGAAATTAGAAAGAAAAACAAACATGAATAAATGAACTGTGAAAGTCTGTTTTACAGCAGCCCAGGACACTAATCGATGCTGAGTTTCCCACATCTAGCCTGCTTATATGCATAGGCAGAGGAGCCGTGTTACTATGATGCAAATATTTGGGCCGTCAAAGCCATTCTGACAGGATGATGCCAAAAAACAACAGAAAATGAGAATCTTTCTCCCAACTTCTGAATCCTGAGGCTGAGGCTAAGTCTCTTGGGATTTAGTTGTCCTTCCACTGGTCCCATTTTTGCTTGAAGGAACACAATAAAATATGTAAGTCAGTCCAATTGTCACCAATTGTTGCCCAGCAATTTGCTTTCTCTTGGCCCAAGGCTACTATCAAGTAGCTGTTGTCTGTCCTTCCCCTTCTTCCATCCCATTCTGCCCATTGGCAGAAAGCCTTTCATCTGTCTTAAGATATGAGCTAACCACATGAAAAGACAGTAACAACAAGAAAAACAGGAAGTTTTAGGTAAAAGGCCCTGCAAAAATAGACCAGAATCTGGAAGTGGCTTTTACATCTATCAGATGTTAAATAGATGTTGATTTGGAGCCAGAGGGGTGGTGTTCCTCCCAGTTTAATGCTCAATAACTTGATTACAGTTTAAGTGTAGATTCCTGGCCACTGGCAGGCTAGACCATCCATTGTGTCAAGACCAGTTTACCCTCAAGGACAGGATTAGGGAGCATCTGACGCTGTGGACTCCCTGATCAAGAGGAGCATTCATATCATAGCTGTGATGTGAATATAGCTGCAGAGCTGACCAAGATTCGCTCAGGAAGCATTTAGGGTCTAGACTAGGCAAGGCATTCAATGTGTGTTCGGACTATGCATGTGCCACAGAGAAAAGCCCTAATTCCGATGCTGGATGATCCGTGCAGTATGGTGCTTTAGACCTACTGGCCATGCTAGGGAACCAAAACATAATCACCTTGGGTAGATACTACCATCTACTTATTGTCTTACCTAGGAATATAGATCAGGCAAGTTCATTAAGGAGTGGACCATTGGCTCATTACTTGTATATGGCGCAGTCCTTGGTATTTGGTCATTCTTTGACTTTTTTTTAAGGGGAAGGGTTTTGAGACAGAGTTTCTCTGTGTAACAGTCCTAGTTGTTCTGGAACTAGCTCTTGTAGAACGAACAGGCCTCTACCTCCCCAGTGCTGGGATTAAAGGCATGTGCTACCACCGCCAGACAATTTGTTGACATTTTAGAATATATAAGAACAGCTGGAAGGTCATCCATCCACTAGTGTCACCTCTACCATCTCAGTGACAGGTCATTCAAGTCAAGCACTTAATGCAGAAGTCTAATGAGATCTATTTTGGGAGACGTGAGAGAAGCCATGCTTTTATAGTCAAGAGCTCTTAGGTAGAGAAGTATATACCCTTGAGATATGCCTTGAGAGAGGGGATGGCCTAAGTGAGGTATGAAATGTCACCTGATCTTAAGGGAGACTAATCAATGTGCACCTCATTAAGATGCATGTCAGGCTTTTTGAGTTTTGCCCCCAAAGCAGTTAGTTGAACCACTCTTCCTCTAACTAAATGGAGCATTTTCCATCCACTTCACAAAGGCAAGTGAGCTTCCTCAGAAGTCCAGCACAATTCATTTCCTCCTCAAGACTGTGCCGAGTTTATTATATTTTAACCAGAAATGAGAGGAACTGATGAAAACAGGCACTTAAGAAAGGCCCAGGGCTTACAGCCTACCTTCTTGCCAAGTTGCTGTTCATAAACTGAAAAGAAAACCTGTCAGATAGGCTGGAGAAATGGACCTGTGTTCATCCCAACACCCACATCACTGCTAACAACTGCCTAAACTCCAGTCCCATAGGATCTGACACCCTCTTCTGGCCTGCATGTGCAAGGCACGCACATTGTGTAAAAGTGTACACACAGACAAAATACCCCTCACAGGTTTTTATTGCCTACATAGTTTTGAAGTCTCTGATGAAACCTGGCAATCTACAAAGATGGTAAAATCGATCTTTTATCACCTAATTTAAGCAGTTTCTCATATACATTCTTATCAACATCCATTCTTCAGATAGTATCTCATAGTATAACCCAGGCTGGATTCACTTTCGTGGTCCTCTGCCTCCCAGCTGTAGGGATATAGGCGTTTGATAGCATTCTCATTTATCTATGAGCTTTTAGCTGGTACCCAATACATATATCGGGTTTTTTTTTTGTTTGTTTGTTTTTTAAACAGGGTAGTCTGTAGTCCTGGCTGTCCTGGAACTCTTTACATATACAAGATTGGCTTCAAACCACCTACTTTTGCCTCCCAAGTGCTAGGACCATAGACATGTACCACATGCCCAGCTCAACATACATAGCTCTTAGATGAGAGCCTTGAACAGCATCTTATAGCTTAGGATGTTCAGGTAAGTGGTTACTACACATATTAGCTGTATAGATATGGAGTTAGGCTCACCATGAAGACTATGTAGTAAGAATGTAACACACACATATATGTGTGTATAGACAGACATACAGAAAAAACTCATTAGTCAGGGGCAAGAGATGGCTCAGCAGTTAAGAGCACTGGCTGCTCTTTCAAAGGGCCAGGGTTCTCGTAGCACCCACATAGCTGCTCATGGTGCAGGAGGCTTCTTCTGTATTTGTGTGTTGCTTTCATTGGTTGAATAAAGAGACTGCCTTGGCCTTTTGATAGGGCAGAAATCAGGTAGGTGGAGTAGACAGGATGGAATGCTGGGAGGAAGGAAAGTGTGGCAGACGCCTTGCTTCTCAGGCCTAAGATGGACACTGGTTAGACTCATGCTGGTAAGTCACATCCTTGTGGTGAATACAGATTATTAGAAATGGGCTGAATCAAGATGTAAGAGTTGGCCAAGAAAAGGCTAGAACTAATGGGCCAGCCAGAGTTTAAATGAATACAGTTTCTGTGTAATTATTTTGGCGGCCGGGAGCCGGGCAGAAGGACGCAGCCTGCACGCCTCATGCTACATGCTCACAATTGTTCCAAGGAATCTGATACCTCACAAAAACATGAATGAGGGCAAAACACCAATGCACATAAAGTTACTTTTAAAAATCCAATTAATGGGAGACTTGAAATTACTTCCATTACTACTAATAGCTGCAACAGTGGGTACCCCTCCCCACCTCTTGAAAAATAATCTGTGCAACTCAGTCTGAGCCTTTCAGGTAGTGGCATTTACAGCTCTGTGCTAACATATCAGGTAAGTAAACTCTTGACCAAAGAGAAACAAAGACATTTCTTCTCTGGGTCTTGGTGTTTTCTAACTTAGCAACAGAAATTTCTCCTGGTTTTCCATCAGAGGATACTAATTAGAAGCAACATAACTGCTTAATAGTTTTTTAAGCCTTTCATTCCCAAATTAGTCATTTTTCTGTGTCTGTGTCCTTGACAATGTAGGGTAATAGGTCTGCTCAGTAGACAATTTCACTTTATTAGAACCCTCCAATTTAGGCTAACCTGATATACCTTTGCACGCTAAGAAACCACTGAGCTTTACCACCAACCCTTCTTTTATTTTGAGCAGAATTTTCTTAAAAACAGAAGGGTCTCATGTAACCCAGGCTGGTCTTAGAACCTCAAAGTACTGAGATTGTAGGTGTGTGCCATTGTACCTGGCTGAGAAAGGGTCTTCCTGCCTCTACTTGAGTAGCTAGCTGGAATTATAGGTGCTTACTACCATGCTCAACCTATTACCCCCTCCCTTCTAGTGCCCACAATCCCCTACACACCTGGAAATTCTTTGATGCAGTAGCTCACAGAGTAGGCTGTGCACCTTTTATAGCCAAAAAAGTGACTCAGACCATGGTGACAACTGTGAAGTTGTATGGATCACAGCTCTGACATTCAGTCACTGAGCACTAATGCTAGTGAGTACACGTGGAGGCCAGACGGCTTGACTTCTAGGCTGTTCATCTTTCCATCAAATCATCTTAAGACTCAAGTCTAATTTCAAAAAATGTTACTAACCTCACCCTACTTATTTTCCTAGTTTAAAGTTGTGGTGTTGCCAGCTGTCTACCAGTAAACCAATATTCCAAGATTCCTGACAGGGTCCAGAAATCGGGGGGGGGGGGATGATCATGAAGGGCCTTTGTTCAAAGACCCTCAGGGATGAAATTGCTGTGGGAAAATGCTCTTGTACACTGTAAAGACTTGTCACTCATAATGGTTTAATAAAAGGCTGACTGGCCAGTAACCAGGAAGGAAGTGACCAGATTAGGAGAATTCTGGGAAGAGGAAAAGCAGAGAGACACAGTCACCAGCCAGACAAAGGAAGCAAGATGAGAATATCTCACTGAGAAAAGGTACCAAGCCACATGACTAAACATAGGTAAGAAGTTTACTTAAGTTCTAAGACCTAGTTAGTAATAAGCCTGAGCTAAGAGGCCAAACAGTTTATAATTATAATTAATATAAGTTTCTGTGTGTTTTTTGGGGGGACTGAATGGCTAAAGGACCAGGCAGGACAAATACTTCCATCAACATGAAATAGCAGAAGCACACTGAATACTAATTCCAGATGGAAAGAAAGAAAAAAAAAAAAACCCTAGTAATGCCTCAGCCTACTATCCTTCAAAAGCTCACATTAGTGGAGTAAGATGGTGAGGAAGGGTTACACAAGGTTAGCAGGGATTTTTACAAGTAGTATTTACTTCTAGTCCAAAGGAAGGGGAAGCCTACTCACAGCCCTCTACTAGGAAACAGCAGCAGACTGAAGTTTCAGTTAGCTATATACAAAGTTGCCCCAGAAAGCTCCACTGCTATTCCATGTTTTTGAGACAGGGTTTCTCTGTGTGGCTTTGAAGCCTGTCCTGGAACTCCCTCTGTAGACCAGGCTGCCTCGAACTCAGAGATCCACCTGTCTGTTTCCTGAGTGCTGGGATTAAAGGAGTGAGCAGCCTTGGAAAGAAATTTCAAAAATTCCAAGTTCAAGGGCTGGGTATACCACAAATGATGCCTAGGAGCATGGGGCCCTGGGTCCAATCCCTGGAAATAAAAATTAGAAAAAGAACACCCTCAAACAGGGCTCTAAAGCTTCCCATAACTCTAAACCCTTACTTACTTCCACCTCCCCGAGGAAAGACTTTTCTGTCTAATGCTGAGGCCCATAAACTGGGAGGTCGAAGTCACCAGGACTTTAGATATTAACTTTTCCTAAATGGAGAAGGCATTCTTTTCAGAAATTAATTTAATGTTCTCTGTGTATATCTCTCCCCTGCTCAGAGTAGGAGTTCTGGAGACCAAACCGTAACCCTTTGAAAGAGCAGCAAGCACTTTTAAGATCTGAGCTGCCTTTCCAACCTTGAAATAAGACATTCAAATGTGGGACTGAGGGGCTGGAGAGATGGCTCAGTGGTTAAGAGCATTGCCTACTCTTCCAAAGGTCCTGAGTTCAATTCCCAGCAACCACGTGGTGGCTCACAACCATCTGTAATGAGGTCTGGTGCCCTCTTCTGGCCTTCAGGCATACATATAAACAGAACATTGTATACATAATAAATAAATTAAAAAAAAAAACAAATGTGGGACTGAATACAGAGAACATTATCACACCTCAAAGAGGCCACCCAGCAACCCATCACCTGACTTTATTCACCACTTACTGCTCAACGCATGACAGGCTCTCAGTGCACACCATTCTCGTCTTCACTCAAGTATTTGTACCTAAAAAAGCAGTATCCTACAGATTTAAATTCAGGGAAACAAACTTCTATTAACTGTTTTGTTTTTCTTTCTGTTTTTACTTTTTGAGGCACTATGGATAAAACATACAGCCTTATCATTTTTTCTCAACAAGCTACCAGTAAGGCTTGTACCCAAGTGGGAGACATTCTAGCATGTACAAAGCTCTAAGGAAAGGAAGAGTCAAGAGAAATGGAGGAGAAACCAGAGAGGAAGCACATAGTAACTGTAAATGGAGCTTTTTTTCCACATTCGTATTTTAGAAAATAAGAAGATAAACCTCTAATGCTAATTTTTCAAATTATGTTGCCTTGAAAAATTATTTCTCAAACTAATACAGGTTAAAAGGAAATCACTGATAATATAAAAATCAACATGAGCCGGGCAGTGGTGGCGCACACCTTTAATCCCAGCACTCGGGAGGCAGAGGCAGGCAGATCTCTGTGAGTTCAAGGCCAGCCTGGTCTACAAGAGCTAGCTCCAGGTCAGGCTCCAAAGCTACAGAGAAACCCTGTTTCGAAAAACAAAAAAAACAAAAACAAAAAAAACAAAAAATCAACATGACTTTGAATGTCTGAGTGGTAGACGGAATGCTTAGAGAGTGGGCTAACTGGAAACCAGAACCCTACTCTTACAACTCGAACACCAGCCAAAGCACTCACGGGCACATGAGTAACTTTTCTAGTGTTCAAATGTCCACTTTATTCCACATGACACCTAACCAGATTATCACTTACATCTGAGGAGGAGATGACCCATGAGATGACCTGGAGAAATACAGTTCAATTTTACAGTGTCAGGCACCCCACAAGTGTACCACAACGCAGAAATACATGTTTATACTAACTACATTTTACATAAAGAGAAATAGTAATAAACTTCAAAAGGTAGTAAATTTATCTGTTCCTTAAAATATGGGTATGCAACTGTTACAAAGCCATAATAAATGGTTTTATAAAATGTAGTTTTATTTTATGTTACTCTGCTGTTACATAGGGCATAACATTTCACAAGGCTTTTTTGGGACTACAGTCAATGATTAGCAAACACAATATTGTGGGTCCGACCCTCTAAAGAACAATCACTGGACAAACTGGATACCCTCTCACATGTGCACAGATCTGCATGGAAAAGTACTGACGTTTAGACTTGGACTTGTGTACTTTATTTCCCCTTTCTAGTGTATTAAGAATGGACATGCATTTTAATTTGCCCAAAGCAATGCTTGTATTCTGGCAGCAACATGCTACTTCTATTACAAGGTAAAGTGAATACCAGAGCTACGAAGGCAGGAGGTGTAAGTGAATTTTTATTGGGAAGGAAGTTGTCAACTCAAACAGCAGCAAATGAAGAATGCATAAAGGAAACTCCCTGTTGTCACAGACAGCCGTAACCTCCAGAATATGTGACATAGGAGACATTTCAATCTGTGACCCCCCCAAGACCAGATGCATTAAGAGTTTTCCCATTCAACCCAACACTTCTGGATTCTTACTAAAAACAGAATATGCAGTAAGAGTATGGAAAAGTTGCTTCTGAAAGGATTAACCCCCAAAGAAGGGTCAGAGAGGGAATGTAGAAATTGGGGAGTTATTATTACAATTACTTTAAATTGTAATGCACTACATTTCCATATCTTCACAGTAATACAAAACACAGCCACTTGCAGAACTGGTTCAGATTACTTAAATACCAAATGTACTGTCAGTCCTCTACACAAGTGTCTGGAAGTTACTCGTGTTTACATGAAATGAAGCTACTGATACTTTTCTACAGCAGTAAGTGCACACCAGGAAGGCCGAGACAACACAAATCAGGGGTGGAGTTTTCCCAAAGCTGCAGTGTGGAAAGACTATAAACAGTTGATCCCATACACATGAACAGGCTTCCTCGCTAGAGGGAAATCCAAGTGAAGTAAGGAATGGAGATGTAAAAAGGTTTTCTTGAGGGGACGAAGGACAGCACCCTGGATGCCTTTAGTTTTCGGCCCCCTCCGCTGCATCACATTCTTCTCCTGCACTGTCCGATGTCCATAACTACAGAAGAAGAAAAAAAAGAAACACTGTAAGATATTACTTCCATCTAGATATTCTTTAAGTCCCTTGAGAGAAGGCAACCCTTTAAGCAATAGAGGATGATCATGACAATCCTTTCTCAAAACTGAACACCACCACCCCTTCAAAACACAGCCTAACAAGACATTTACAAAACCGCATACATACATACATATGTGTACTGTGAGCAGCACCACCATCTATATGGTTCCTGCTCTGATTTCCTTCAAGGATGGACACAAAGTGAGAATATACATCCTTCTCCTCCCCAAGCTGCTTTGGTCATGAGCTTTATACAGCAGCAGAGAGCAAACTGAGACAGTGTCCAACACCACACTAGTAGTTAGGTAATAGAACTGTAATTACAGAATACACAAGGGAAATGCTGCAATCTCATATTCTCCATTCACAGTAGTGAAATGCTTTCCTTAAAAACAATATTTAAATAGAATTTATAACCAGGTGTTGGTGGCACACATCTTTATTCCCAGAGCTCAAGAGGCAGAGAGAAAGGTGGATCTCTGTCCGAGTTCGAGGCCAGCCTGGTCTACAGAGTGAGTAGAAGCTATACAAACTCGTCTCAAAAAAAAAAAAAGTAATTTATGAGGCTAATAAAGCAGAAAGCATACAAGGAGAAAATCATGGTTTTGTTGTTTCCAAGTACATGAAGGACTAACAGAAAAAGCAGCAAATATACTTTGCACTGACAGAAATTCAAACAGGATTGAGTGAGGGAGCTACAGAGACATAGCATGCATACATGTGTACTAACTGAATGCTAAACCTAGAGTACTCTAAGATCGCGCTAATTAAGGATGGAAAGAAGTCAACCAGTTTAGAAAACAGATTTTATCAGATCAACACCAGGATACTACTTGCAACTTTAGAAAAACGAGGCTCTTAGATTACCTTAAATTACTATTAAGATACTATGATAAACAGAATTAAAATCCCCTGAAGAATTACTCCTTAAAGAGAGGATAGAACCAAACCAGTTAAAAGACAGCTAGTCCTGAGTCCATGGAAGGAATATACAATCAGTCCACAGAAGCAGATGTGTGTGGATCAGTCCTCTGTCCCACAGGGCTGCAGGCTTTGCTGACAACTAAGAATGTCCAGTGCTTTCCTAATTCCCTTCTCAGTGGGCACATCATCTGTCCAGGAGAACTGAACAGAGGTGGAGCTTTATAAAACACTCTAACAATAATCCTCCCTAGTAAAAGCTGCAGCACCACAACCGGGGTCTAGGAAAACTGCACTCATACTAAAAGGCATCATTCCCTCTGTTCCCTTCTCTTAAGTCTAAGATATTACTCCATCAAATTTACTTGAAAATACAAAACAATTTAAGTTCAAGCTTTACCTTTTTCAATTATTCTGCTATAATTTGGGTCTAAAATGTACCCAAAGGCCCATATGGTCACTGTGGCTTGAAAGAGAGGTAGTAGAATTTCTTAGAAGAGGTATCAAGTTAGAGAAAGTTGGGGTCATTGTGGTAGTGCCCTTGAAGAGGACACTATTATATAGGTCTCTTTCCTGTGGCTGCCAAGAGACATGCAGGCTTTCACCACACATGTCCCCATTAAGCTGTTCAACACAACATGGCCAAGCTATTATGGACTGAAACCTTTAAACTCAAGAATCAAACTAAATGTTCCCTTATTTTTTTTTTTTTTTTTTAAAAACCACAACTCAATCTTTATAGCGCAGAACAACTCATGTGAAACCTGTTACATTTTATTTGTCAAAAATGAACAGCTTCAGAATAAATCTAATGTAACTTTTCCAAAAAACACCAAAAAGTACAGTGTAAAGCACTTCCTCATTAAATACAAACTTTCATTTTGTGATGCACTGCATCAATGTTTTGCATACACCTTGATGCAAAGGAAATTTTAAGTTGCACCCTGTTTAAATTAAAAAAAAAAAAGGCTTCGAAAACTGAACAAGGATGACTACCAACCACATTCCAAGAAAGGAACTTTTCCTCCAACAAAGCATATTGTTTTGTTTATATA
>PVIU01020131.1:0-34682 GCA_004026605.1 Ondatra zibethicus
GGGGTGATGGTGGTGATGGTGGTGGGGTGAGGTTGGTGATGGGGATGATGGTGGTGGTGGTGGTGGTGGTCGTGATTTGGGGGGTGAGGGAGTAATAGAGGGTGATGGTGATGAGGGCAATGATAATGATGGGGGATAATGGTGGGAGTGGTGATGGGGATGATGATAGTGATGGAGGTGGTGAGAGAGGTGATGGTGGTGGGGTGTGGCGGTGGTGTGGGTAATATTGGGGGTGATTAGGATGGTATTACTAGTAGGGTGGTGATGGTAAAGACAGCTGTGATTGTTTTTCTGAATAATGGTGGTGAAGGAAATGGAGGAGTATATTGCAAGCTGTCCCCACCACTGTCTCACAACAGAGCGTGCCCACTTGCTGTGTCTCTCTGCCACAGCCCATTTCTCCCCTGCAGACACTGATTCTAGTGCCCATTTCTCAACAGATCAAGTCTACCCCAGTCACTGTGAGCTCGGTTTCCTTTGCCCAGTGTTGAGATGGAATCCCAAACTCATACTGTTTTATTGTAGTCGGCCACCTCCTTGCTGTGAGTCTTCGGGTGACATTTAACACCGTGCCTCATATCCCTTGTCTATAGCTTAGGCTTCATAACAGCACCCACTCCTAAGGCTTAGGAGAGAACCAAGTGAGTTTAATAAGCACAGATCCCTGAAACGGGCCTCCTACACCTTTAGACGGTGTTAACCAACTGATCACCGCAACACACAAACCACTCAAGCTCATCACCTGCCACAGAGGCCCAGGCCTCACAGACACTGGTAGAAATTAGAAGGGTGACTTAGAGCTCCTGTCCCCCTGGTCAAGCTGGGACGCTCCTTCATCACGGCCTGAGCGAAGGAGTTGGAGCAAGGCGTCACGGATTCTGCCCTGGATGGTTCAGCTGACGCTCACATCACAGCACAAGCCCCAGCCCAGAGTCAGTTCCTTCAACATGACACACTGCAGACTGGAAAGAAAGCCGGGGCTGCTGGGAAAGAGGTCCACCAGTTTCCATGGTGATGGTAACATGCAGCCTGACCCCTTGATTCATGAGTGTTCCAGTGAGTCACAGTGCCTCTACAGCTCTACACAGGATCCTGGAAGTTAGTCACCTGTGACTCTGTTTGAACCCCCTCCCTATCTCTCTGGCTCCTGGCCCAGGCTCTCTATACAAGTCCACACCTAGAGGACTCTGGCCTCTGGAAACACCATCGTAGATTTAGTTCACCTGCGTCTGTGAGGCAGCGCTGCTTTTTGTATAGCTGACATCGGATTCTTACCCCATGGGAGAGGGGAGTCATGTGGGACCTGGAGGTTGTGTCTGCACATGCCACACAGCTAGCCAGAAGCACAGCCCTCCTTACTCTCAGAAGCCACCACGCCCCAGGCTACCCTCTGTCTTCACACACCCCCACCCGGCATCTGGCCCCACCCAGGTGCTTCTCCACACCTCTGCACAGTCCACCGGCGCCTGTGAACTGGAGGATCATTCAGAGGCTGGGAACAGCTCATCTCCAGCCCAGGTCAGGCATGCTCAGCCTCCACACTTCTGCCTCTCACCTGTAAGACCGATACAGGCAATGCCTTTTGGGACAGGTGAAAGAAAGTGGTGTATCAAGCGTGCTGGCCAAGCGTGTGGCATCAGCTGGGAGGCACATACGTATATCTGCACAAGGTGTGTGTCCTATGATTATCACATGGTTATACCTGGGCCATGTCTGTAGTCAGCTCGGGGTCATTGGACCTCATCTGTTCTTGGATGGGAGAGTCAAGCTGGGGAGCTCTCCCCTCCACTGAGTGGTACCTGCGCAGTACCTCCTGCATGTGTCAATGCTTATGACTATGCCACAAGGTCTTCATCTACTCGTCTGTTGATGAACAATGGGGTTGATTCCAGCTAGAAATGAATATGATTCTAAAAGTGTTTTGAAGGGTTCCTTTTTTATTTTTCCTGTCTACAAAAATCTAGGATTAGCCAGGCGGTGGTGGCGCACGCCTTTAATCCCAGTACTAGGGAGGCAGAGGCAGGTGGATCTCTGTGAGTTCGAGACCAGCCTGGTCTACAAGAGCTAGTTCCAGGACAGGCTCCAAAGCCACAGAGAAACCCTGTCTCAAAAAACCAAAAAAAAAAAAAAATCTAGGATTAAATTGCCAGGGTACCGGGAGGCTGATGTTGACAATATAGTCAGCTTTCTGTTACTGTGACAAAACCATAATCAACTCATGAAGAAAAAAGGTTTGCTTGGGCTTGGTTTTGGTCCATAGTCACTAAGGCAATTTGCCTGTGTGTCTGTGGCAGGAGCGCCTAGCAGAGCAAATTGCTTGACTTGCATCTTGGAAAAGAAAAAGAGAGACCAAAAGACTGGTTTCCAAAGCCCCTTTCAAGGGCACACCCCCAGTGACCTAAAACTTGATGCTAAACCTTTCAAAGGTTCCATACCCCTCAGAACCTCTTCTCATGGATGAACCTCTAATGTGTGGACCTTTGGGGACAGTCTGAATCCAGCTATGGAGCTGGTGCTAAATCCTGCTGCAAGGCATTCTGATCCGCTCTCTCCCAGCCTCCATGCCTCCATTTCTCTGTTCATGCTGGGAGTTCTGCTAACTTTAGGCCTGCCAGGCATCCTTCCAACTCACTGAATGCACCCTGGGCCCTGCTAGGTATAAACGGCATAGAGACAAAGTTTAGAGACTTAGTTAAATCAAGAGAACACAAGATGCCCTATAAAATCTGAATTGTCCTAAATATGACACAAGAGACACACGCACATGCGCATGCAAAGAAGAAACTGTCCATCCTGTCTCTAAAGTCCAGGAGCCCTGGTAAGTCAGAGGAGCCTGTGAGGAGGGAGATGTAAAGGAAACATGAGGCCTGACGTGGAAGGAATATGAAGCCTTACATGACTGAGGGCATGAGGAGGGCATGACGGGGGGCTGCCTCCTGAGGGGGTCCTAACAAGTAGGGCAGAGGCATCAGACTGCAGCACAGACCCTGGACTCACCATCCCCACAGGCTGCCTTGCGGGCCAGCCTTTCACCATCCCCTCCACCACAGTAAACCTAGAAAGATGGAAGGGGGAAGGGGCTGGAGTTGCTCCCCTCTGGCAGTGGTGTGAACTTCTCCTTGCAACAATGTCATCCTTTCCCTGAATGCCAAGGTCACAGGAAAATGCCAGGCTTTTGAAGCAGCAGAATGCATAAATCACTCAATCACACACACACACACACACAATCATATACATACATACACATGCACACACAAATGCATGTACATACATATGTGCACATATATACAAACATGTACACACAGAGATGCAGAGCTAATGAGTGAGAGTCTGTGGATGGCTGGAGTGTTGTTCTAGTTCGCATCTCTGAAGTGCTGGTAATTGCCACTTTACCATGTGCCCAGCCATGCAGCCGGATCTTAATGATGAAGCTAGTATTTTAAAAACCCACGCAGGGGTTGGGGGGCACTGGAGGAATGGCTCAGTGGTTAATAGTGTGCACACTCTCCTTGTAGGGGATCTGAGTTTCGTTCCCAGACTGAGGGAGGCCTGAAGCCTTCAGTTTATCCTAAAACACCTCTCTCTCTCTCTCTCTCTCTCTCTCTCTCTCTCTCTCTCACTCTCTCTCTCTAACACACACACATTACTCTGCATTCAAAGCAACACACAGAACACTCAGACACATCGCATACAACATACTCTACAAAGCACACATAACACATTGCACACATGTGCACATCACACACAGCAGCCATACACAGATTACACATACATGTAGCTCACACATCAGAAAACGTCATCTTTACAACCCAGGAGATGCCACAAACTTCTATATAGAACCACACCATACACAACACATGGGTCAGACAGGACATACAGTGTACACATACCACCACATACTATCCAAGCCACACACACATCACATACACACACCGTGGGCCTACCCATTACACTACCAACACGCTCATGCACACAATTCTTTGAACTTTGTTCAAACTGTTTTCTGGCTTATGTGGCTAGTATTTGTGACGGCTGGGTTCTGCAGCAGTAAGATTAGGTTCTTCAGCTGTGGAGTGTAGAGACTGAAAAGAACCACGGCTGGGAGAGCTTCTGCCACCAGGGGGCAGATGTAGCCCAGCTCAGAAACTTCAGCTCCACTTGGGATCCCACAGAGCCTAAAGTCAAGCCCTACTCCAGCTGTCCCTGCCAATAAATAGGAGGGGGTGAGGGAAGGGTGAGGGTGGTGCCTTCAGCTCTCATACTGACCACCAGCTTGACATGGGTCTTGACATGGGTCTTGACACAGGACAGCCAGAGACTACACGCCCTCACCCATGCAGCTTCTCCGCCTGCCCCGAAGTAGGCAGAGGATCTTGGCCCAACAATCCCTGGAAGCTGGCTTAGAGTCTCAGCTCCCAGAATACAGAATCAGAGCTATTAATCATAGGGCCCCTGCAGGCTCCCCAGTGCAGACTCAGAGGCTGTTCTAGAAGGTTTTGCTGCTGTGATAAAGCACTGACGAAATCCAACATGGTGACAGTCCGTCATCAAGTGAAGCCATGGCAGGAACTCAAAGCCACAACTTGAAGCAAAGACCATAGGACGGCTGTTTGATGCCTTGCCTTCCTTGGCTTGCTCGGCCAGCTTTCTTTCTTTTTTTTTTTTTTTTTTTTCTTTTTCTCTTGGGAAAAAAAGGATCGGCCAGCTTTCTTATACAGTCCAGGCCCACCTTCATAGGAATGGCACTGCCCATAGTGGGCTGGGTCCTCCTACAGCAATCATCAAGTAAGACGTTGCCTCACAGACACGTCCACAGGCCAACCCGATGGTATCCATTCCTCAGGTGAGGGTCCTTTTCCCAACTATGTCAAGTTGACAACCAAACAGCCGTCACAGAGGCCTTCCTGTATCCAGACTGGCCCTCCAAATGGGACTGAGTCACAGTCAGCCACCTGAGGCCTAGAAACTGTCTGGAGTATACTGGTCTCTCCAGTCCCCATGAAGACTTGCTGGGGGTGGGGGTCTTCGTAGAGGGGGAGGAGGAGGAAAGAAGGTAGATCCAAGCCCCCAAGGGGAAGTCCAGAAGAGCCCAAGGAGACCCTGGAAGCTAAGGTACTGAGGCCAAGCTATCCCATGGCTATCCAGTATGCAGAGGACTTAACAGCATCTCAATGAGAGACCCAGGCCAGCAGGCTAGGCAACCTTAGAGGTTATAGCAGGGGGTGAAAGGGGCAGAGGAAGTCTTTTGGACCAGGTGACAGGATCAGGAGACAGAAGTAGAGGTGTGCAGAAAGAAATTACACCTCCACGGCCCCATGTCTGCAGCTGTTGGAATGCAGTGGGTCTGGCTGCAGAGGAGGTCTTGCCCTGTGTGTCTGGGCAGTGGAATCACGTGTCTAGGATATCTGATCTCCTTACCCAGCGTAGGCAGGGCAGGTGGTACCACACCTGGCGCCTCATCCCTTCCCCCTCCTTTGTCTTCCCCAGCATCATTTCCCCTCACCTTCCTCCTCACTTCAGGAAGTGAAACTCAGCCTCTGGGTCCTCTCTCACCACCACCCACAGTAGCCTAGGCCTCAGGAAATGGAAACTCTGCTTCCCAAGCCCCACCCCCAACCTGGGCTCCCTCTGCTGCTTCTCCTGGCTACCACCTCCCCTGGGAGGAATCATGCAGAACCTATGGGTTTGGCTTAGCCCCTCTGGCTTGTGGAGGGTCAAGATGGACAGGAATACACGGAGTTGTGGACAGAGCCAAAATTCTACAGAGTCAAACTTAACCCTCCCTAACCCTGGGAGAAAGATGGCAGCCACACTGCGCCTGCTCAGAAAGGGTAAGAAGACTGGGGTGGAGCAGGACAGGAACCCCCAGCGGGTTGGGTAAGAAGTTTGGACCTCCCACGCAGTTTCACCCTGTCTCTGGGCCTGAAACACTTGCCCTGGTACCCTTCAGATATCTGAACAGGACAGTCTTTTTTTATTATTGTTTTATTTATTTATTCATTTATTGGTGTTTTTGGGTTTTTTTATATATTTATTGAGTTCTACATTTTTCTCTGCTCCCCTCCCTGCCACTCCCCTCCCTCCTTCAACCCTCCCCCAAGGTCCCCATGCTCCCAATTTATTCAGGAGATCTTGTCTTTTTATACTTTCTACTTTCCACGTAGATTAGATCTATGTAAGTCTCTCTTAGTGTCCGTATTGTTGTCTAAATTCTCTGGAATTGTGGTTTGTAAGCTGGTTTTCTTTACCTTATGTTTAAAAACCACCTATGAGTGAGTACATGTGATAATTGTCTTTCTGTGTCTGGGTTACTTCACTCAAAATAATGCTTTCTAGTTCCATCCATTTTCCTGCAAAATTCAAGCTGTCGCTATTTTTTTCTGCTGTGTAGTATTCCATTGTGTAAATGTACCACATTTTTTTTATCCATTCTTTGATCAAGGGGCATTTAGGTTGTTTCCAGTTTCTGGCTATGACAAATAAAGCTGCTATGAACATAGTTGAGCACTTGTCCTTGTGGCACGATTGAGCATCTTTTGGGTATATACCCAAAAGTGGTATTACTGGGTCTTGAGGAAGGTTGTTTCCTAATTTTCTGAGAAATCGCCACACTGACATCCATAGGGGTTGTACCAGCTTGCATTCCCACCAGCAATGCAGAAGTGTTCCCTTTACCCTACAACCTCTCAAGCATAAGTTGTCATCAGTGTTTTTGATCTTGGCCATTCTTACAGGTGTTGTTTTGATTTGCATTTCTCTGATAACTAAGGATGTTGAACATTTCCTTAAGTGTCTTTCAGCCATTTTAGATTCCTCTGTTGAGAGTTCTCTGTTTAGGTCTGTGCTCCATTTTTTTTATTGGATTATGTGTTCTTTTGGTGTCCAATTTCTTGAGTTCCTTGTATATTTTGGAGATCAGACCTCTGTCTGATATGGGGTTAGTGAAGATCTTTTCCCATTCTGTAGGCTGTCGTTTTATCTTGTTGACCGTGTCCTTTGCTTTACAGAAGCTTTTCAGTTTCAGGAGGTCCCATTTATTAATTGTTTCTCTCAGTGCCTGTGCTGCTGGGGTTCTATTTAGGAAGTGGTTCCCCGTGCCAATGCGTTCAAGTGTACTTCCCACTTTCTCTTCTATAAGGTTCAGTGTGGCTGGCTTTATATTGAGGTCTTTGATCCATTTGGATTTGAGTTTTGTACATGGTGATAGATAGGGGTCTACTTTCATTTTTCTACATGTTGATATACAGTTATGCCAGCACCACTTGTTGAATATGCTTTCTTTTTTCCATTTGATATTTTTTGCTTCTTTATCAAATATCAGGTCGAATAGGACAGTCTTGCTGCAAAGCAGAAGCACACGCGGTCAGAGGCTTGCCCCTTCAAGCCTACCTGGAACCCCCAGGTCCCCAGTGGTACAGAAAGTCTGCTCAGGTTCCCAGGACCTCTTTGCTTCCTGAGGCCTCCACTTCTCTTCTCTGGGTCTCTTTGAGTGTCCTCCAGAAAGACCACCAGGGGCTTCTGTGAGGGCCTGGGACTCACAGTAGCTGTTCAGAGTGATCTCTTTGCTGGAGTCCTACACAGGCACCTGGAGAATGGTTCTCTATGGCTCTCACACCCTTCTCATTCACCACTGGGGGATTACAACCTGCTGGGTCCCTGGGGGTTGTTTGCCAGCCCCTCTCTAAGTCCAGGACCCATCTCTAACTATCACCTACCCCCTTCAAACTGTGAGTCCTGCAGCTTCATCTCTGAGCCCAGCTCAGGGTAGGCAATAATGAGGCAAGGTCACAGGGACCAGGTGACCCTAGTTTTCTCCTTAGGGTTTCTGTTACTGTAATGAAACACCATGACCAAAGCAACTTCCTATGGTATGGAAAGATTCTTCTTCGGCACATGCTTAAGCTTTTCTAAACTTTAAATTTTTCAAAAGTTGAAAAAATACGTAATTAAAAATGCAAAGGAAGGGGGCTGGAGAGGCGGCCCCACGGTTAGGAATGCTCCCTGCTCTCGCAGTTGCTCTCCCTGCACTCACGTTAGAAGGCTCCAGCTGCTCCAGCGCCAGGGGATCTGACCTCCTCTTCCGACTCCCTCCGGTCTCTGCATGCGTCTGTGCATACAAATGTGCATGCATGTGTACTCACACTCACACACTCATACACGCACACATACACACACACTCGTATACACACACATATACACACATACACAAATAAAAATAATAAAGTAAATCTTCCCATTTTCATTTTATTTTGTATGTATTGTATTTTGCTACATGTATGTCTGTGTGCCACATGCATGCTTGCTGTCTGTGGAATCTGACACGAAAGAAGGAGTCAGATTCCCTGGAGTCAGAGCTAGAGGTGGTTGTGAGCTGTCGTGTGGGGGCTGGGAATTTGTGTTAGTTGGGGTCACTGCGATGGACACCATGACCTAAAGCAGCTCGGGAGGAAAGGGTTTGTTCAGTTTAGGCTTCCACATCACAGTCGTCATCAAAGGAAGTCAGGGAAGGAGCGCACACAGGGCAGGAGCCTGGAGGCAGGAGCTGGTGCAGAGGCCATGCAGGGGTGCTGCTTATTGACTTGCTCATAATGACTTTCTCAGCCAGCTTACTGAAAAAACGCAGGACCATAGCCCAGGGATAGCATCACCCACATGGGCTGGGTCATCATCACTAATTAAGAAAATGCCCTACAGCTGGATCTTATGAAGGCATTTTCTCAATTGAGGTTCCCTCCTTTCGAATGACTCTAGCCTTTTTTATGTCAACTCTAAGTTGACATAAAAACTAACCAGCTCACCTAGCTGTTATTCACACTCAGACCTTTAAAATTATTTAATACTTAATCAAATTAACTCTCTCTTGAGTTACAAAATGGGTTGTAATTCATGTAGGATCCTCAGGGAACATAGAACAAGGAAGGATCAGGTGACCACAGAACCAGCAGAGGCAACTCTGGTTCCCACACTGGGAGGTTGAGGGAGCCAGAAGCGATGTGAAGCCTCTAAAGCTGAAGATAGCCCCTGGGTAGGAGCAAGGGATGGCCAGGGTCACCTCTGATCTGCATTTCCCAGAGTCACCAAGCCTTTGCATATATATGATTGCCTGTCCTGTTTATCACCTTTCACGAGACCCCTTTCTTCCCTCTGGGGGAAAAAGGCCACTCACCTCAGTCATTTCCTCAGACTGTTGGGTTCAGACCCCTTATTTCAGTTACAACCCTTACATCTGTCTTTCATCTGTGAGGTAGAAAGGGCCTTGTCCCTAATGAAGAGGCCATCTTTGTGGTGTAAGACAAAGGCTGTCCCAGGCTTTTTCTCTTCTGAAGGCTCAAGAGCACCCTGTGTCTCAAGTTCCCAGTGGATAGCTGGCCTGCAGTCACTCAGAAAGGGACCTACTCACTCTCAGAGTGCATGCCAGGGTCCTCAGCTGAGTCCGTGGAGACAGCCAAGAGCCCATGAGCAGGCTCAGGGTGAGCCTGTGACCAGATAGAAGGGAAGCTAGCAACCATGCCAGCAACACCGTCCTGTCCTTCCTCTGTATCAGCTGTCCCTTGCTGCTATGCTCACTGCCTGGGTAGGGTCTGTCTGGACCTTGGTTGGCATACTTCAAAATTGAAGGTAGGCCACCACTGCCACTTTATAGACTTCTGACAAATACTCAATGATATCTGCCGTATCACGCACTTTCCAGTGCTCAGAACACAACAGCTGCTCACAATAAAAATGATCTGCCCTCCTGGGCTTAGCAGGGCAAATCAGGAGACTTTGTATTGTATTTTGCTTTGTGTGTGTCTGTATACCAAATGCCTGCCTGCTGTCTGTCCAGCAATCTGCCCCCCACTGCCTCAAATCATCAGGGCCCATGCTCCCAAGCCTTCTCTGCCAGGCGCTACGATCCCATGCACCTCACTACATCCTCTGCCCACCTTCTCCCACTCTCTAGTGACATGAGCTCATTCCACAACGTGCAGGAGAACAGCTTCAAGGAGGCTCACTTCCACCTCCTGAAATGGACCCTGGAGCATCTGGCAGCCCAGGGAGTGCCCAGTCCAGGAAGAAGAGTGATGGTGCCAGCATTGTGGTTCTACTATGCTTGAGTTTGGCACACAGGTCTGGCCAGGGCTGTACTGGAAGACGGAACTTTGCAGTTGAATACTGCAGGATTAGCAGGAGTGGACACGAGCTTCAGGAGAGCGAGGTGGCATAGCACATACTTCAGAGGCTCTCTAGGCAGCAAAGAAGTGGCCAGAGCAAGGACCAATGTGAGCTAGACCAGGTATCTAGAGCACCGAACTGAGCTTTCTAGCAAGGCGGACCCAAGATAGACATTCCACAAATACCCATCAAACAACCGGACACATTCTCTATAAATACATATCCATCAAACACATGAATACAAACCCTACTTTTTAAAAAGAGTGAAAACCCAGTGATATATTTGTAACTCCATCCCTAGGGAGACTAAATCAAGAGGGTTGCAAGGTTAACCTCAGTTATATAAAAAGAGTCTTGGTTTCAATTTTTAGACACAGTGTCTATAAACTGTGTACAGGCCTTTGTCCTCCGTGGTAATTCAGCTGATGCTTCTGTCTTCTATTCCAGGCAGTTTTAGCACAAATACATTTTTGTTATGTACATATATTTTCCAGGTTTGTTGTGTTTGTTGGTTTGAGATAGCGTAGCCCAGGCTGGCCTCAAACTTCTTAAGTAGCCAAGGATAACCTTGAACTCCTGATCTTCCTGTCTCTACAGCCCAAGTGCTGGGGTCATAGGCATGCATCACACTGTTTCATGGGGTGCAGGAAACTGAACCTATGGCCACATGCATACTGCCAACTCCTTGTCCATATTTTTAAAATGATTTTTTTAATTCTTATTTCATACATATAGGTGTTTTCCCTGCATGTATGTCTGTGTATGTGTATCTGCTTAGTGCCTGTGTGAGCCAGAAGAGATATCAGATGCCCTAGAACTATCACGGGTATTGTGAACCGCCATATGGATGGTGGGAATTAAACCCAGAGCCTCTGAAAGAGCAGTCAGTGATCTTGACCTCTGAGTCATCTCTCCAGCCCCCATCCGCATTCACACCAGCATTTCTTTCAAGGCGTGAAAAACATCTCTGTAACAGCTGCACACAGTTGTAGGAAAGACTGTGTTGCTTAGCAATGCCTTCCCTCTCTGTGGCCAGAACTGTTTATCAGAAACCCAAGCCAAGCCTCCCCCTGATTGGTTTGTGTTTGAATCATCGATCCCACGAAATACAAATTCATTTGCTTGCTCACTTGACCCTTTGGCCACTTAGCATCCGTCTGCACGCTGCTTTCTAAACAGATCTTGGATACGACTATCCCAGCTTATCCTCACTGGCTCTGGTTATTTTTGTTTTAAGAAAAATCTTTTCCCTGGGGATGTGGCTCAATGGGACAGCACATGCCTAGCACACACATCACCCTGTGTTTGAGTCCCAGACCCTCAAAAAAAAAAAAAAAAGATTTGCCACTCAGGAGGATGAGATTTGACTTACTACATTCTAAGATCACACACATGCACAAACCCCTTTCATTCTCAAATGTTGCTGTGTCTGCTAAATCTCAGTTTTCAACAGACCCTTTTTCTAGGAGAGAACCTGTACTGTTCCCTGAATCAGGTCTCATCCTCTGGCCTCTGTTTCCAATAAAATTTTGATTTCAGCTCACAGGAGCTCTTTAGACATACCCAACCACCCCACCCCTCCCTACCTCACCCCTATCCCTAATTCTGGTCACGGATTTGGGTTCAGGGGGAAAGGTACAATGTCAGAGACATCCAGAAAAGAGTGGAGAGAAAGAGGTGGTGGGGAGAAAAGGCAAGAAGCATTGGGCACTCATGGGAATGGGGACAGGGACAGGAAGGGACATGGGGAAAGACCTCTACAGATGAGGTGTCTGAAACAGGACCCAAGATGGCAAGGATCCTTGGCTCAGAGCCCTGCCCATCCTGCTTCTATCCTCCATGTAGGACGTGTGTGTGAGTGTATGCGTGTGTGAACAAGTCCGTGTTCCATTTCCAGCTAACACGGCCGTGGGCCCAGCTCACCTTTCAGCTTGTTCCCACGTTGACCAACTATAGGAAAAACCCTGAGAGCTGAGCCAGGGGCCGGCGACCAAGGCACACATGCTGCCGACAGCTGCTGGGTTCTGGCAAGCGGAGGGTGAAGATTTCAGGACTTTTGTAAAGAGGTTTTAAACATGCATTAAAATTAAAACTACTGGTAGGGAGGTGGGTGAGCAGGTTAAAGGTGCCTGCTGCCAAGCCTGATGACCTGAGTTCAATCCCCTGCACCAGCACCAGCGTGGTGGAAGGCCAGAACTGACTCCAGCAGGTTGTTCCCTGACTTTCATACTCAAGCCAAGGCACATGCTCATGCTTAGACATGCACACATAAATAAATGTAATAAATAATTTTTAAGATGTAATTGTAAGTTGAGTGTAATGACGCAGACCTATAATCCCAGTATTTGGGTAGTGGAGGCAAGAGGATAGGGAGTTGGATTATGTGAGACCTTGTCTCAAAAAAATAAAATAAAATAAACACAAGAGATGGCTCAGCAGTTAAGAGCACTGGCTGCTCTTCTGCTCTTCCAGAAGGGAGGGGGTTTGAGTCCCAGCACCCACATAGCTGCTCCCAACCACCTGAACTCCAGTCCCTGGAGATACAATGCCCTCTGCTGGCCACCACAGGCACTGCATGCACATGCAGGCAAAACACTCATACACACAAATTTTTAATAAAAAAAGTTTTAAAAAATGTAACTATACGAACATAAATAAGTAATTGCACCAAATAATAATTAAATATCAATAAATCTTAAAAACTAAGGTAACAACAACAAGTTAAGATAACAAGTTCACAAAGCCTGTTTCTTCCTGCTTATTTCACAGTTCTTTCCGGTCTAGAGGCCATCTGGGTCTGCCACATATCTGATGGAAACCTCAGCAGTGCTGCTAGGTCTTGTGATGTCTCATGGGACATGTGAGGTCACTTCATGGAAGCCAGTAGACACCATAAACCATGAGCTAACTCTGTTCATTTTGGTGTGATGCAGCTGCCATTGAGTCACCTGTGCTCCTGCAAGTAACACCCAGAAACTCACAGGCTCACCAAGCAAGGCTTGGGTAGAATGGTTTCTTCAATCTGTCACCCATGTCCTAGCTGGGGCAAATGGACATTTGTTCACAGCTCCCCAGAAAAAGCCATGACAGACAGATCCCTAAAGAATTGATACGGGTCTTCTCTAGTGTGTCTGTGATGTATTCTGAGAAATATGTGGGGGGGAGGCATGCCCCAAATTGGGGTGCACCCTCAACAGCCTGGGTGCCAGCCAGGACGGAGCAGGAATCTGTAGGATGAGAGAAGAAGGATTCTTCCTTCCCCAGCAGCTCCATTTCCTCGCTCTGTCACAAGGACATCATGCTTCCCATTCTTCAGCCTTCGAGCATGAGTTTGAACCATCAGATCCCCCAGGGGACTTTGGGGTCTCCGGGCATGGACTGGATCACATCTTGTGAAGTCTAGAGTCTCACTGTTGCACAGCCGCTAGCTTCCCTCGTCTGAAGACAGCGTTTTGGAACTTTCCAGTCTCTGGTGTGAGCCAATCTGATAGTTTCCCTCCATTTACATCCATTCTATTCATCTGTTTCCCTAAAAGAGCCTGGCTAGTGCATCTCTATTGAGTAATTTAGGAAATGGAGGCAGAAATATCAGGAGTTTAAGATCAGCTTTGGCCCATATAACAAGTTTGAAGGCAGCCTGATCTACATAAGACCCTGTCTTACAACCAACTACCAAAAAAAACTAAAAAAAAAAAAAAATTGAAACACACACTCACCTACACACAAACACACACAGTATAGTCCACTCCAATTCTAGCCCAGCCTCAGGCTGACCCCAACCCTGCTTACCAGACTGTGGTGCTTTGCAAGACTAGTGGTGCAGGTACCCACTGTGGAGGCAGAAGCCAGCTGGTCTACCTTGCCAGCCTCTCTGCTGAGCTCATTTGGCCTTGGCCTTGGTTTTGGTTCGGTCTCAGTACTGGGGTGTATCATTTGGTGTCAACTTCCATTTATACTGTGTCCCTGGCCATACTGGGTCTTTGTTTTCTCCTTGACATTTAGACTTTCTTGGATTTTAATCATCAGTGGCCTTAGACTCTATCTTCTTCCTGTCTCAGTCATGAATGTGACTGTCCTCACATAGCTCTGCTTTGATCTTGGCCTTCATCTCTGTGTGTTCTTCTCGGAGCTTGATTAAATTTAAATGTATGTCTGGGTGTGTTCCTTGGAGCCAGCAAGACTTGCAATTCCCTGTGGGTGGCTACCCTGCCATCAGACTATGTCTTCAGCAGCTCCCATGGATTAAATCTTCAGGACTGACTCCCTTGGGTGGAAGATGGAGGGCTACCACTTCTACTCATCGGGCGTCTGGGTTATTTTTCTATTGCTGTGATAAGATATGATGACCAAGACAACTTATAGAAAAAAAATAGTTTATTGGAGCTTATAGTTCCAAAAGGTGAGTCCAAAACCATCATGGTAGGGAGCATGGCAGCAGGCAGGCATAGCACTGGAGCAGTAGCTGAGACCTTACATCTGATCCACAAGCACATGGCAGAGAGAGCTAGCTGGGAATAGCATGGATTTTTGACACCTCAAAGCTTAAATAGTTTCATCAACTGAGGACCAAGTTCTCAAAATATATGTGCCTATGGGAACATTCTCATTCAAATCATCACAGAGGAAAAGGCCACCAATATGCCGTAGCATAACATCTGCAAGTAACTGGATGGAGTGAGGTGCAACACTCCTCTCCAGAGACAAGGGCTGAGCCTACTGTCTGCTGTGGAGGCCCCTCCAACACACCCATACACACACACACACACACACACACACACACACACACACACACACACACTTTTGAGAGCTGGGCAGGGCTGAGAATATGGGCCATGAGACCAAGATGTAATATAACTCCACGGATTTTCAGTTTATCACCCATGGTGAGCCCACAAGCCTTATACGGTAAATGGACAGCTGACAGATCTACTGAACTATCCACAGGAAGTGTATGCTCACACTCCACCTGGAGAACCCGTTTCTGCAGAGCTACGGGCACGCTTGTCCTTTGGATAAGTCACTGTCAATTCTGTTGACATCTGTGAAATCATGGCATTTCTCCTTTCTATAGTATCCCTGCAGTGTATGAGCCGACTTTTCCTGTAGGGCAACTGGATACCTCCCCCCCACACCATGAAGCCATGGCGTGAAAAGGATTCAGTCGAGTCCTTGTTCTCATAGCCAAAATCTACATAAAAATGTTCCCCCGCAAACTTTCATTATTGGCAGTGGTCACTGATAAGAAAGGAGCCTCATGCAGGAAGCAATATGTCTGCTCTAACAGCAGACTCAGGAAGGTGTAATCTACTGGCCTCCTGCTCTGATGTAACAGACTACAAATATTCTGTATTTACCCTTCACCTTGGTTTCAACTAACATGAGATCATAGCCCAGTAAATTAACTGTTTATACAGGAAAAGGGCCTGAGTCTCTAAAACTAGCTTCAGAGAGAAAAAATTCCCACCTGGGCACCCTGCTGGACTCAAAAGCAAGGTCCCCAGAAGAGATTCATTTTAACTCAACCAGCTAGACGCTCATGCAAATCAAGCCCGCAGGGGAGAAGAGCCACCAATGCTGTGTTCCCAGTGGCAGAGGAACTTCACAGCCACGCCCCCTCTGAGACATAAGGTGCCTCCTTGCAAGATCCACAGTTTTTTTGTGACTGTGAAAATGCATGCTTGATACTATTGTTACCACCAATAGGATTGTTAGCTTGTCTGCGTGCCTATATAAACTGAAAGGTTTGTGGAGATCACCCCCTTTTTTCACCCTTCTGCTTTGCCCCTTTTACCCTTATGCCTTCTCATCCTCCCCCACGGAATAAACATGCAGGAAAAACGTGCCAAAGTCAGTCAGTGTGTTCTAGCCCACAGATCCCGTTCCCAAGCCAGTCTTCGCTAGTCGTAGAAATCCAATTCTGAAGTCCGAGAGAGTGCTGAGGCCGGTACTCAGTCGCTCTTGAGAATCACCCTGGGTTAAGGTCAGCTACTCCTTTAGGAAGGGGACCACTGCTGTGCCAGAGCAAAGTCTATGATCTCCACAAAGTCTATGATCTCAAGATATGGTCTCCACAGGTGCTGCCACCATCTGTCCCATTAAATAGTGGAGCAAGCCTGAGAGTCTGAGGCATTTCTACATGGCCAATCTGGACGTCTGGGCCATGACCCCACCAGCTTCCAGAGAAGGACTCTACGGTTGAAAGAGGCAGGTCCTGCAGGCCCTCCCTGTCTACTGGAAGGGAAAGTGGTGTGACGATGACACTCTGAGGTGCAAAGGAAGCACCTCACACCCCATGCTGTTGCTGTTCTCTGACCCCTGACCTCCGTGACCTCCAGGCCACCTTTGCACAAAATCAGCCATGGGCACCACAGAAATGGATCGAGGCTGGGGAAATGGGGGCAGGAGATGAGGAAGAGAGGGTACGCTGAGCGCCCTGACTTGAAATCTGGTCTTCTCACTACCTGTAGCCAACAAGCTAGGCTGACCACAGCCACCCGGGTTCCAGCTCCTTCCACTAGCCTGGTTTAACCTTAAGCTGCCTGCTGCCTGCACCATTGTCAGGTACCTGGATGTCAGGAAAGGCCCACTACACACACACACACACACACACACACACACACACACACTGCTCTTTCTCCTCTCTCTTCCTGTGTCTCCATTTTCATCTGTCTCTCTGATATCTCCCTCTCTATTTCTGTGTCTCTCTCTGGCTCTATCTCTCTCCCCTCTACATGGGCAAACATCTCCCAGGCGTTTCTGCCTTCACAGAGCAAACTGGGAACACACAGGCCTCTTCCAGCAAGCCTGACCCTGAACCCCTGTGCTGTTTTGAACACTTACACCCTCCAAACAGGGAGCCAAAGGGACCCTCTGCAAGCCACAGAGACTGCTTCATTCAGGGTTGGAGACCTGGGTGCTGAGCAGGCACAGGGGGATCCAGCAGAGATGTGACAGCCCAACAGGACAGCACAGCCCCATGTGTGCCCACAGACCTGCCATGAAGGGGCCTGCCCAGGGGACCACGTGTCAAGGACACCACAAGCAGGCACTGTCCTGGAGGGCTACCCAGCAGCTTTTGAGGTTGCTGCATGGGGAAGATTTCTGCTGCGTTTACTGTGGAAGTGAGTGACGTCCACACTGGACAGTGTGGCTTCCTCGGATTTTCTGTAAATCTCTACTGTTTGTCGTCTCAGTGGTTCCCGTGTGTTTAAGACAAAGGTATAGAGCCTAACCCATTACCCCATCCCACCCCTCTAGCCCCTCAGGAAAAAACACTCATGGCGAGAAAGAGCCTGAGAAACCCTGGGCATGTGATGGACTGCAGAGGAGGCCATGTGGGTGTCCAGAGCCAGTGGGTACCCGGCTCTTTTAGGTCCCTCTGCTATGTAGGCCCCTAGGCAATGCTCTCCCCAGCCTGTCCTGTATGGCTGTGGTACAGGGGCAGTACAGAGACCTGGCCCGCTAAGGAGGTGGAGCTAAATGCTGACACTGTCTGGGAAGGTTGGAACCAGTGAGTAGCAAAGAAGGAGCCCTAACAGAGTTTTCTGTCAACTTGACACAAGCTGAAGTCATCTGAGATGAGGGAGTCTCAATTAAGAGAATGCCTCCAGAAGATCAGGCTGTAGGCAAGCCTGTAAGGCATTTGCTTAGTTAGTGGTGGTGGGGGGAGGTCCTTCCAGGGAACTGGCGGTACACAGGGTGCGGTCCTCGGTCAGGCTTTAGGGAAAGAATGTGAGCTTGAATCCGGAGTGTAGGGGTGGCCTCACTGGGGAAGGGGATTGCCCTTCTGCTATCCCCGCTTACAACGTGATGAGTGGATGAGGGCATCTGGCAAGGACAGGCCCTGCAAGGAGCAGGGTACCATTCCAGACCACCCTGGGAGTAGGTCTTCTGGGACCCAGAAGTGGGCAGTGGCCACAGTGTCTGTCTGCGGAGGGGCTAGAGGCAGCCCACGTTCACAAGCACACTCACACCGACACCACCTAGTGGATACAGGCTGAATTTGATTTGCTCGCCTCACACTCCTGTTACAGAAGTCCAGGGAGAAGGTGCGCTAACTGGTTGGTTGCCTCCAGCCCACTCAGTTCCAGCCTCAAGACCAGCACCCCAGTGTCTGCTGGACACCAGAAGCATTCGGACATCTGCGAGCACCACTAGACATAAAACTCAGGGTCCCCTAGCGGCACAAGGTAGCCATCCAGAGAAATAGATGCTTCCCAGAAAAGCCCCTGTCCTGCAATGGCCTTCAGTTCCAATAGGGGTTAATAGCAGCCCCTGTCATTTGTTTTGCTGGAAGCTTAGCTTCAGTTTTTTTCCCTCAGTCCTAGCCTGGGAGGCTCTGTTCCCTCCCAGGGCCTAGCTCTGATCTCTCACTTGGGGTGTGACTCTGACTACCCAGTATTTACTCCCCACTCACTGTCCTTCCAAGACCATGCTCTCCCAGAATCCTCCACAGGGAAGGCATTTGTCCAGGTTCCCTGATTGGAGAGGTTTGAGGGTGATGGCTGATGGGGAAGGGCCTGGTTCCTCCTTCCAAATGCCAGAGTGAGCCACAGTCTCTACTCTTGGGTTTGGAAAGCTGGGGACAGGGGTAGCCAATGTTCTTTCCCTACAGTCCCCTATCTACATTAGACCATGAGGAGAAGCCCTCCCTTTTCATTACATTCCCCTTCCTCTGCAGTCCCCGAATGTGGTTGTAGGCGCCCCAAGGGATTGCCAGGAGTGGGACCTGCTGGAGTTACAAATACATCTCCTTCCCAGACTGGGCAATGACTAGACAATGCCAGCCCATGACAGAAGAGAACCTTCCGGCCAATGCAAACCATTTCCCTTATCTGTCTCTGTAACCGCCAGCTGAGGACACACCCGCCACACAGAACCAGATGGACTCTCTCCGAAACCTTTAAGTGTTCTTGGCTAAGAGAAGCTGTCTCCCAAACCCAGCTTCCACCCTCAATTGCCCAGGAACACTTCAGGCATAGGCTTTTGATCCTCCCTCTGAAGCCACAAGCTACATTCCCAGGACCGCGGCCCCATGAGATCATGGGAGGGCAAGGGCCCTTTGCTCTCCATCCTTTCTGGGATCCCAGAGGCCCTCTAACGTGAGTGGCGGGGCCTGTGGGAATTCACTTGCTATCATGCTTCTTGGTCAGTCCTTTTAAAGGAGTCTTCAGACTTCCACCCACATGCACGCGTGTACAAACATACCAAGGCCAAGTCTTGATTCTCCAATACCCAAGCTTTACCTTGTATTAAAACAGCCTGGGGACCCAGGGACACTGACCCTCCCACCAATGGCTATCAATTCACAGTTCTTAGTCACAGGCCCAGAATGAGAAGATCCTCCCAAGGGCTCCCAGCACTGGTACCTGTGGCCCCATATCCCTCCGACAGCTCATCAAATCCACCTCAAAACGGTGCCCACATGCTGAGATTCCTCTTTCATTCAGCTGATGCCGTAGCATGGCTAGTAAAGCTTCACACACAGGCACGGGCCCGGGGCAGTCGGCTTTGGTAGGGTTCTGGAGAACTGAAACAGAATTCAGTGCTGAGTTTGGGGGTGAAGATGTTTGTGTTTCCCTTCAAGTGGAGGCCTTTCTGTACTTTACCACCAAGAGGAGTTTGAAAATATTTCTAGGCAGCCTAGCATTTATTACAAGATAGACACAGCTGTGTGGATTCAAAACCGAAGGAACTGTCTGGCAGGCTCACGGTGACTGTGAACAAATTCTCAAGGCACCTTGGCTACACCCACCCTTGGTCACTCTTCCTAGCCCAGTTCCTATGCACGGACATCATGGGCAGAGTCAGCCTCATGGGAATAGGAAATATTCAGGAAAACATGCATTTAACTCGAGCACACCTGGCCTAGTAGACAGACAGCATGCACGCCGTGGCGTTAGCTGTCTTCTACAGAGGACCAGAGGCATAGGATGCCAAAGACCAGATGTGAATACTATAGCAGCCCACGAAAGGGACTTGACCAGGCATAGACTGAGGTACCCATGATGTCCTGAGGACACTGAAGACTGACCGTGCCATTAAGTCAGCCAATGAGAAAAGCAGGCTCAGCTTTTCCGAGACCCATTCTCACACTCTCACCACCTAGTGTAGACCTGACCTAGCTCATAGTCTCTCTCCTGTTTGATTCCCTTGACCCATGATTCTGAAGTGATGTCTACTTCTGAGCGTGAAGGTGTGGCAAACTCGTTTCCCCAGCACCAGGGCCCTTCCTTCCTAGAAGGCCAGAGCTACCTGCTGTACAGAGCCTAGTAGGAAAAACATTCCTTCCCAGGTGCAGTAGCAGCTGAGGCAGACAGAAGGGGACAGATCAGCTAGACTTCAGGAAGCACAAAGCATGTGAGTTTGTGAGAACCCTCCCCAAGGAGGCTATCTCCTCAAGAGGCCAGTTAGAGGTCACCTCCTCCCTGCACAGTGGGCCACTCAGGCAGAGGCCCGAAGAGCTGGATCACCTCCCCTAGCCATGCAGTGAGGCAGAGGCATAGCCAGCAGAGAACCCAGGCATCCAATTCCACAGCACAATATTCTGGACACCAGAAGGGTGCTGGGCAGAACCTGCTGAGAACCACCCCTGAAATGGAACTATCAAACATGCCTGCTCAGATGCATGTGCACATACATGAACAGACATGAATTTTCACAGCTTGCACATAGATACCTATATATGTGTACATACTCACTTGCACATACAAATAAATACTCATACACTCACATACCCACCACATACCACCACACACACAACCATCTTTGGAATTTATCATGTGAATATATTCAAACATATTGACCTAATAGATAAATATTTTCTCTCATTTAATGCATAAAGAAGTTTCCCTATATTTCTTAAATCTGAGTCTCAGAGGGCAAATTTCTCTTTTTAAAAAATTGTTTACATCAATTTATTTGTGTGTATGTGTGTGTGTGTGCGTGCACGCGTGTGTGCGTGCACGCACGTGTGCGTGCATACACACAAACATGCACACACACTCCAAGGGAGTCCATTCTCGCCTCAGACACTGACTTTCTGGCTTGAGATGGACCAGCCCACATGCCTGTCTGTGAGTGTGACCGGGCTGGGCTTTGCAGAACACCTTATGCACCGTATGTATCATTGTTATGTTGTTCTCCACTGACCTGCTAGCCAGATCCCATTCAACTTCCCATGTGCCCAGACCATTTCCTTCCTCTAGAAAACCAGAGTCAGAAGCTCCCAGAAGTTCCCTGCCTGCACTGTCTCAGTTTCAAAATCAGTTCACACTTACAGAGATGTCATAAAAATAGCTCGGGGTTTCTGCATGCTCTTCTGTTGCTTACCAAATGTGACTTGTTACATAAGGGACAGAGATTAGTATGGCCACTGCCGGGCTGCTTGAGACTCACATGGAGAGCAAGCCTGCGGTCTGGCAAGGAGTCCATCCTGGCCTTTGTCACCTTAGATCCTAAAATTTTTCCCTTCTCATTTTAAATCCCCACATCATCGTTTTTGGCAGCTCTTCCTCGCCGTCTGGGAACTGAAAGGCCTGTGCCCAGGCCCGTGCCCAGGACCTAGACATGGAGTCCTAAGTGCAGCCCTATTGCCCAGATGCCACAGAACACACACATCAAGGGAAGCCGTGGTGCATCCTCACACAGCAGCAAGCACAGGGAGACCAGCTGACTTGGGTCTTGAAGGAGCCCTCCCAGTGTCCTAGATTTCAATGCCTGTTCCTGCTGGACCTGCAGCACAAGCAGAGACCAGAGCTACCATGGCCAGAGCCCAGCCCTCTTCCTGTGGCATGAGTGGGTGGTCTAACTTCCCTCTTTGGCCCAGCTGTGGCTTACACTTACACTTGCCTGGAAAGCCTCCCAACGTGTAACATGAGGGTAGGATTGTGTTTGTATAATGCGAACATGTGAGGTACACACATGGGAAGTATGTGTGCACGTGGGGATAAGGTATGCTGTGGGTGGGGGTGCGTATGCATATGAGGGTGCATGCGTATGAGTCATGGCTGATTTATTAGGCTAGAGGGGGCTGTGCACGCTGTGGGTGGTGTGTTTATACATGTAATGTATAGGGAGGGAGAAAGAGAGAGACAGAGAGAGCATGGGTATGGCGATATGGTGGGTGGTGCGATCAAGAAATGCTACCCAAGGAGGCCACATATCCTGACAGTGGAGGGTGTAGAAAGAACCCTGGCAACCCCCCATTTTTCCTCAGAACTGGACCTATGGAACTTTTGACTTCCAAGCCCACCCATCCTGGGCTTGAAGACCAACCCTGGCAAGGAAGAAAAACAAGGGTCCTACCAGCACTTGAATATGCCCAGAGGACCAAGGTGGGGTGGAGCTAGGAGAGTTTGCTGGTGGCCTCTGGGTGAGAATCCAGGCCTTAAGGCAGTCAGAGTAAGAGGGTGGTGGGCTGCCTCCAATTCCACCAGAATAGGATGGTGTGAACAGGTTATAAAGGTGGGAGTCTGGGGGCCTTGGGAAAGGAATGAGTGCTTTACTTGGCATTGTGCCCTCTACCAATGTCTACAGGACAGTTCCTCCCAGAGGAGGCACTGGTCACCAATACAGCGAATAGCTTCCAGAAAACTTGTCTAGAAGGGACAACCATTCCCTCGGCAATACTGTGACAGAGTCCAGGCCATTGCCTGCTCTTCCCAGCCATCCTTCCTAGGTGGGACCCACCCCTGGCCCTAAGCAGCTTCAGAATGGGGGCGTGAGACCAAGGAGAGATGGGGTCAGACCTGGCAGAACTGAAAGGGATCCTCTGCTGTGGGAGCCCACGTGTGACTCGGTTTCCATCTGGAGTCAGTTCTGACTTAAAGAAGTCATTTGAGTTCAAGCTTGCCTGCTCTGTCTTTTCCAGTAACCTTGAGGGCTGTGAGAGACTTTATCCCGTAAGAAAAGAAAGGAACTTTCTATCTAGTAGAGCATGTACCACTGATAACAAACCTCAGGAACATCAAGATAGAAAGTAAGGCTGCTTCTGAGCAGCAAGCATGTGTTGGAGAGGAGGCTGCTCACTCAAGGACAGGAATGGTCTTGTGTTTTAGATACTGACTGACCATCTGTGCTGTGCTTTGTTCTGCTCTTGGACATAAGCAAGTTCTGAAATAAACTCAAGGCTGTTTGGCTGCTTCCACATGGCCAGACAGACCTCCTGATTCTATCCTGCCTTCTGTTTCTTCTGACTTTTCTTCGGCCTGGAGGAACCCCTATCCAGGAACCCTAGCTGACCTTGTAGGAGTGGGCTCCTACACTTTGCTTAGTGAGGGAGGGGACTGTGGAAGTGGGTGAATGGGGGCCCTGAGGTGAGGGACGGGTACGTTATAGATAAGGGTGGTAGTCGGGCTTCTAGACTCGCTCATGCTGGGCAGAGCAGTTACCACAGTCTTCGTGTTGTCTCTCCTTCCCGAGTGCTAGGATTCAAAGCTGTGCATCCCCATGCCCAGTTTACACAGTGCTAGGGATGGAGCCCTGTGTGTGGTAAGCAAATGCTCCACCCACTGAACTTTATCCCCAGCCCTGAGGATGTCACACTTCTGTAGGGTCTAGTGCAGGCCACCTAACTGCCACAGGCACATTCTCAGGATGCTGGGTCGTGCGATCTTGGAAGAAGGTCTGACTAGCCTGAGTGGGACATAGTTCATCCTAAAGCCAGCAGGGGTGACTGGTCCTTATGTGTGTCCAAGGCCTCATAACACATTCAGCTGCCCTTGGAGTTTGCGCTATGCATGTGTGGTGAGTCTGTATGAGTTTTCGACACAGGAGAGGACAAGCTCGCAACAAGTGGCCTTTGGTGCTTATCCAAACCACAATGGAGGTCAAATAGCTCCTCCAGGCAAAGTCAACAATGCAGAGGGTCTCGGGGTTGGCAGGGGTTCCGGACAATAACTCCTGGAGTGTGGCAGCATCCAGCCCAAGGCCCAAGGACTCCTGGGATAATACCTGATTCTAGGCAGAAGAGCAAAGTCCACTTTGTGCAACTGCCTGTCTTTCTGTCCCCTCTGTGGCATCGGCAGTATGCAGCTCAGACCACACTTCCAGAGAGCCTTCCGTGGGAGTGTTCAGCCTTGACCCAGCCATGTTCATATCCCACCCAAGGATTGAGTGGGGTAGGCACCACACATGGCCACTAGACAGAACCCCAAGGGCCTCCTGTCCCTTTAACTATGTGGGGCGAGCCCTTGCCAGGCCTTAGATCTGCAGAGGCTTCTAGCTCGGACTTGCAGACTCCAGAGCTTTGTCTCCTCTGCTTCTGCAGGTTATACCCTGCCCAGTCTTAGTGTTGTGCTGTGAAAGCCTCAAGGGCTGGGCCAATTGGTGTCAGGAATGGGATGGCGCTGTAACAGATGCCTGATATGTGGGAACGGGTGATGGAGAATTCTGAGCTATGGGCAGAATTCTGTTAAAGAAAAATTAGTGTGGTATGGTGTATACAGCTGTAATCCCATCATTCTGGAGGCAGGAGGATGGACAAGTCAGGTCAGTCTGAGCAGTAGAATGAATTCAGAGAGACAGAGAAATTTAATCCATGACACTTATTAAAGTAGCAAGGCAGACTCTAGTAAAGGCCAAACAACAAGTGCAAGGCCCACCCATGAGGGATTGTGTGCGGGGGCAGGGGGGAGTTGGTCTCAATTCTTAATTCAACATGAACGAATAGGGGACTAGGGGTTGAGAGCCGAGGAACAGGGGAGTCAGCAGCTGGAAAACCTAAGGAGAAAACATCAGGATGCAGGGAACTCTGGCAGGCCAGGGTGCCTAGATGTCACCTAAAGGATGCAGATGAGAAACTCAGTCAAATACAGAGGGTGGAGTCTCTTGATTAACAAAGCAGGGCCCAGAGGAAGTGCCCAGGTTTCAGAGCCAAGCTAATGTTTGGTTAAGCCTTGACTCTTCATCACCTTAAAGGGTGATTCCAGGGAGGACTCAGGAATCAAGGCATGGTCACGGTCACACAACTGGAAAAGAACGTCAGCAAAGACTCTAAGGGGTTGCAGAGTGGGGAACATGAGGCTGGAGACGGGAGGAAAGGTTACCCTTATCATAAAGCGGCGAATAACTCGATCTAATTCTGTTCCTGCCCTCGTATTTTTAGAACTTGCAAGCAAAGAAGTAGATTTTTAGCAGAAGGTATGACCGAGCACCGTGTAGCAGGTGCGGCTTGGCGCTGCCTAAGGCTTATAACAGAATGGAGAAAGGGAAAACGATTCCAAGATACAACGTTTAATCAGAAGGGAAGTAGAACTTTAAAATGTGCAAAATTCTCCACCTGCTTGTTGAAGGAATGGGAAAATCTGCTAGGGAGGTCAAGAGTGTGGGACCTGATGGCCTTGATCCGTCATCCTGGAGCCATCCATTACCAAGGAGGAAGAACAGCCACAAAAGCATTGACAAAATTACCCAACAGCCCCTCCCCTCACAGGCCTGCAGTTTCCAGGGCCTCAGGGACAAAATTATTTCAAATGTGGGGGAGGTGCCATGACCCACTCAGCTAACATTACCCAGCTGGCTCCCCACTCCACCGCTGAGCTCCTCACTGCCTCGATGGTCTTCTCAAGCCTCCGAGCAGTGTGCTCAGCAGTGAGGGCCGTCTCTACCTATGCTTCAGAGGGATCCTGTGAGCTTTTAAAGAGCAGACTCACTGTGGGAGCCAACTCAGAGAGCAATGCCTCACAGAGCTGGGAGGTAGCTGCATCTGAGACCCCAGAACATTGCTGCTGCTTGCATAACACTTCGACTGGAATGTGGACAGCCTGAACCTCAGGCATTGACCTACGGAAGAGCTGAGGTTCTCCACAGAACAGCCAAACAGCAAGACCAGGCTGTGGAGATATCCTGACAGGTTCCCTTGCCCTGGGATATCGGCGACCTGAAACAAACACAATGGGACACTAAGTATACCAAGCCTTGTTCAGTTCTGTTCTTCACCCAGCAGAGCTCCAGGGCTGGACAAAACAAAGTGAGCTTGCAGTTACCCTCAAGGAGTTTTGATCAGATTCATTTTCTCTGCCAATTAAAAAAGCTGAAAGGCAGGGGGAAAAGTCTCAGACCCAGTAGACAGCAACAGGCATGAAGAGTACCTACAAAGCAGAGAAGGGGCCCGGAAACTGGAATCCAACCCCCTGAGAAAGCTGGGGTCTTTTAAGTGGTTCTGGTGGTATAGAGTGGGTCCCCTCCCCCGATTATGTATTGATCAAGGTAAACAAAGAAAGGCTCACAAAAGGGCTGGAGGGGGTAGCCCAGCAGATAAACTTACTGGCTGGCTGCGCTTGCCCCCCCCCCAGGACCTTAGTTCGATCCTTCTGCTGGCCTTGCGCAGGTTGGTCATCATGGTCATTAGAGTGCAAAAACCATGCCATGGCTCGAGGAGGGTATTCCAACACTCTACCACCTCCTTTGGTTCCTGCATTTTTTCTGCCTCCTCCTCCACAGTGCTCTGAGACCTGGATGCAGCGGTACAGATGCTTGCTTAGGACAGAACATCCAACAGTTACTTGTTCTCAGCACCTTCGCCTGTTAGGAGTGCTCTGGGGATGGAGGTTTCAATCCACCACACCTGGGCTGAGGGGAAGCCCTCCCCCAGGTCCTCAGTTTCCCACCTCTCGCCAGAGCTCACCTGAGATCCCATGTACGGCAGGCTAGAATCCCCCTGCAACACCACAAAACCCCTCACCGGTTTCCCCTCGTTACTGAGAGCTCTTGTGCTCGTGAGAGTCACATGGCGCTGGAAGAATGAATGGCTCAGCAGGTAAAGAGCGCAGATTCCCTTCCAGAGGACTTGAGTTTGATTCCCAGCACCTGCATAGTAACTCACAAGCCAGTTCCAGGGGGATCCGATGCCCTCTTCTGACCTCTGTGGGTACTGCACGGTGCACATACACACATGCAGGCAAAACACCCATACACATAAAAATAAAGATAAAAATGAAATATGCTAAAGTCTTGCACCTCAGGCTGGGGCTATAGCCCAATGGCAGAGCATTTGCTTAGCATGGCCAGAACCCAGCTATCTACACAACGCCTCCAAACAGAGGGCAAGAGTGGAGGGGGGAGGAAGGAGCTCTTGACAGCTTTTGGTCCAAAACAATGGTCTCTAGATTCCCTTTTACTTTCTCTTTCAAAGGACATTTTTAAAATGCTGCAGGCAAGATAACATGCATAGCTTCCTTGGTTTCTCTGCCCTCTGCTGGTGAGGTCTCACCCTTGAACAGTTTGGAAGCAGACTCTCTCCCCACCAAGGTCTGAGAAAGAGTAAGCATACAGTATACACCCCCCTGGGAATGTGTGCTTTAGCCTTCATCCCTGACATGAGGGGGTCTTGCTGATCTGTGTGTGACAGAGAGAAGACATGTCTATGTCTAGTGGTGACTTCACAGACCAGGCACCGTGCAGAAAGTGCGGTAGTGCCAAGAAAGAAGAAGCCGGCAAAGTAGGCCTCTGGCAGCTTGAGCTGCCCTTGCTGGCTGAGCACAGCCTCCAGCGGCCAAGGATTTTGATCACACCCAGCTGAGCCCAGGCCTGTACCAGCTGTCTTTGTGGGGGTGACTATTTCTGTGATAAAAACACCACAACTAAAAGCAACTTGGGGAAGAAAGCAGGTGTATTTCACTTCTACTACCACGCCACAGTCCACCACTGAAGGACGTCAGGGCAGGAACTCAAGCAGTAATTTGTTCCTCTTCCCATTGCGGTCTGGCTAATGCATCAACTCTGTTCTCTTTTCACTATTACTGTTGGTGTGGGAACCCAGGCCTGGACTTGCCACTAAGCAGCTCCGGTGTTGGAGGGAGCAGAGGGAGAAAGGAAACACAGGGGGAGGTCAGCAAGAGAGAGGGTTGTGGTGGCTCACTGCCATCAATCTTCTGCCACCCAGCAATGTCCACCAATGCCATCAGACTATGAACCCATTGTGTAATTAGGAACCTTGGAGTCTAACAGTGTGCAAACATCACTCTTGGCGTGCCCCCAGAGTGAGCTTTACCAACCTCCAGAGCATTTCCTAACCTAATCAAAAGCAATCATCACACACCCTAAAATGTGTTTGGGAGACAAATTCCAATGTCAGTATTCATTTTGTATCTGGGAAACATTTATTGCACAATTGCGACATCCAGATTGTTCGTGCAGGGCCTTTGAGATGAATCAGCAGATTAAGGCTCTTGCCAAGCAAGCCTGGGTATCTCAGCTCCATTCCGAGAACCCACATCAAGATGAAAAGACAGAGCTACCTCCATAAAGTTGTCCTCTGACCTCCACATGGGCTGTGGCAATGTCCTACCCAACACTTCAACAATAAATCCCTTTTAACTTAGCAAGGTTGTTGAGGCTGTGTTTGTACTTGGGAGAGAGCCAATTTTAAATAAGAATGTTTTTAGAAAGCCATTTCTTCTATATTTTCAAATTTGCCATTATAAAGTTAAGAATGTCCCCTTATTAAGTACTGTGTGCCCATTGACTGGTACGGCTCCTTTCACTTATAGGATGACTTTATCTACTCCCTCCACCCCCACCATTTGCTTCAATACAAATAGGCAGACCACGACTAGGAGACCGGTCACTCTGAGCATAGTTTTGAAGTTCCAGATTTATCATGAATGAAATTCACACACAAAACCACAGCATCCAGAGCTGTGGTTGGTCCCTCCCTTTGGGACCTGTCCCTACAGATGAGCCCTCCACCCTCAGACTTCCAAGGGAAGCAGCATTGCCTTAGAGGGAGGTGAAGTGACACCAGCCTTCAAGGACCTGTGGCCCCAGAGTGTGCCATGGAGAACCATGGAGGTGCCATTGAGCACTCAAAGCCAGTCATACTCCACCTGTTTGAACTTTAACTCTGGGAGATTTTGCCTTGTATCCAACAGTCTGTGCCCTGTTCCAAGTCACTCCATATTAAGTGAACAGTGGCATTAAAGCCCCTTCATGCCCTTGGCAACCCCATTTTACAAGTAGCACTGGGCTCCACTTTGTGAACACGGAAGAGGTGTATTAAAAATTCGGACTCAGAATTTACCAAACACACCAGACTGATGGAAGGTAGAGCAGCTTCATCCAGACCCCATAAAGAGGAGAACACCCAAACCTGGCAGCTGACAGCTCTAGCTGACCTGTCTCTGACTACTGGGTGTGTGTACCAAAGGAGCAGCAGACAGAGGCTGTCTTCAGGATTTAGCTCAGTGTCTGCTGCTGGACTGGGGTCTCCTCAAAGTGCCATCTGCCTGTCCATCTCTCTCTCTGTCTGTCCACCCGCCCAGACCTGGCCCTGCACCTCACCTCCAGGTCCTACAACCCTACAGCTTCGTTCTGCAGCCTCCAGCTGGGTTTGTTTATGTCTCCACTTGCAGCCCTCTCTGCTTCTGCTTCCAGTGAGCCCGCCTTGATTTCTTAGAACTCTTCAGCACTTGACCCTTCTGTAGCCATTCTGTGTCCTACACAAGTAGATAGATGATAGATAGATAGATAGATAGATAGATAGATAGATAGATAGATAGATAGATGGATGGATGATAGGTGATAGATAGTAGATAGATGAGAGAGAGAGAGAGAGAGAGAGAGAGAGAGAGAGAGAGAGAGAGAGAGCTGGCTGGCTTGATAGATGTGGTCTTTGATATTTGATCTGAGAATTGATACTAGTGACCGGTTAGCATGAAAGAAGCTGTGCTTGTCTCTGCCAGCTACCAAGGGAATTCAGGACTATTTGGTAAAGTGTGGCTAACAAAACTTATTTACCTTGTGACCCTTCTGCCATTCTATAAATTCTGACCTTGAATAAAGACACCCACACAGCATCTGTTTCTAGCATGGCACTACGTGTCATCTTTTTGGACACCTTGTCAGTTGTCCTGGCCGATGCTAGGGTAAATGGGGAGGCTCATAAATGACTACCTACAACGATGGTGGGGTGGGTGAGGAGACAGAAACAGCAGGACAGCTTGGCTGGGTGGAGTTTTCCTGTTTCCTTACAGAGTAGCTTGCTGTCCCCCCACCTCCCCACCCCCACACCCCATCCGCTGAGCTTTCTGTCCCTCTGGGAGCTCCTTCAGGAAGCGCTGATTGCAACATCCTGAATTCCACCTTTCTTTCTCTGTAGCCCTGGGCTGACAGAAGGCAAGTCAGCCATGTGGCTTGACTCACAATCCTGACATCTACTAATCGTGGTCTTAGGTAACATTTTATTATCTGTCTCTGCTATATGAAGCTTTATTTTACGCTTTTCATTCCCTATATTTACCTTAAACCTGATTGCCAAAAATGTCTTGCTGCTTCCTCCAAGAGTCTATTGGATAGCTCTGGGGTCTTTGGTGGATTTTGTTTGTTTTCGTTGTTGTTACTGTTTACTTTGAGACAGGGTCTAGCCTGGAACTTGCTGTATAGACCAGCCTGACCTCAAACTCATAGAGATTCTCCTGCCTCTGCCTCCCAGGAGCTTAACGATATGTTATAAGCATATGCCTTTTAAAGACAAATTGTTTTTGTTTGAGTAGATTTCATGACAAGCAGCTGGTGTCAGCAAAAATCAATAGTTCTCACCTCAGAGGGACACAAGAGATGGCTTATTCTGGAGCCAAATATGAGCAATGATGGCCCAGAACTCAGATTTGGGTCTCCCCCAATGCCATGTTCCAAAGAGTTAGTACAGAGGAAGTCAGAAACCAACACACTTTTCAAATACACTTGTGGGTGCATCAGACAGGCAGCGCCAGACACGGGAAGGCACTGCTGCAGGCCTCGGTGCTGGCTGACTGCATTCTTAGCCCATTGGTGGGTAGAAAAGGGTCTGTTCATCCAGCCCAAAGGAATTTCCTAATGGGCACCGAAGAGGTCAGGCCATTTTAGCGACAGCTTATTAAAGAAGCCAAAGATGCTGTAAAATAATCTGGCTCTAAACCTGCAACATTCCACCCTTACCACCTCACTGTGGTTCTAGTCAGTCAGCCTTTGCGGACGCAGCTTCTTTCCAGGAATTCTCACCCACACTGGTCAGGCTCACTGAGAACTTTGTCACCGATTCCCACACACTTGTGTGGTTTTCATAGACACCACCCTGCATGTTGCTGTACTAGCTCATGCTAAATTGTTCCATATATACAATCAAATCGTGAGCTAGAGACATGGCTCGCAGTTAGGAGTGCTGACTGCTCTTCTAGAGGATGCAAGTTTGATCCCGAGCACCCAGAGGGTGGCTCACAACCATCTGTAACTCCAGTTCCAGGGGATCCATTGTCCTCGTCTGTCCTCCATCGGCACTGGACACATGTGGTACACACACACACACACACACACACACACATGTGCATGTGCCTGTGTGTAGGCAGAATGACCATACACATAAAATAAAAATAAAGGTTAAAAATGTATTCTCTATTGTGGCACATAGTTCGTATGTAATAAGCAATCTGGACATGAATTCATTGCATTTTTCTTGACTTCTGCATACCCCTTAGCCAAGAAGCCACATGTTCTATGCAATAGAAGTTGAGAGGATGTGCATATTACGCATTCTTCTCATCAGAAGATAGAATCAGTCCAATCCTACAGGTGTCAGCAGAGTGATCTCCTAAGGCTGCAAAGCCAGGGCTGTAAGGAGCACTGTGGCCTCAACTGTGCTCCCTGCGGGGTCCCACACACAAAGGAAAGCCAGCCGGAGGGTACCAGGCCTCACTGCAAAATGTAGGCAGAAGGTACACAGAACATAGGCCTCCACCTAACCACCATCACAGATTAGCCAGCAACTGGTCTGTGGTGCTTAATCTGGGCATCAGCGGGAGTAAAGTCCTATATCCAGAAGGCAGTAAACTGCCCCCTTTGGTGTGTCCTTGAGGGCACCAAGCTAGTCTTAAGAAAAGGACAGGAACTATTGCCCAGCAGCTTACCTGAGCTTTGAGACTCAGCCTCAGACAGGTGCACCCTGCCCTCCAAACACCTTGGGAACTGCTCGGCTGCTTCCCATTCACTCCCTGGAGGAAGTGGAGAGCAAGAGGCATGGGGGTGGAAGAGTGGCTCCCAAGCTCTGGACCAAAAAAAAGCTGATGCACTAAAATCTGACCTTACAACAAATCGATAAATAAGACCAGGTCAAAAAAAAAAAAAAACAAAAAAACAAAACAAAAACCTGCCACATACTCAAATTTAGCTAGCAACACTGTTTAGCAGACAAGCCCCCGGTGTTTCTAAACCCCAGGCCAGCCTGGTCCAGGGCATTCTCATGTTGGGAAGTGGTTCACTCCCATCAGAGGCTGCTGAGGGCATGTAGGCATCCAGAGGCCGTATCACAGCCAAGCTGGTTAATGCTGGAGACTCTGCTGCATGGGCATTTGACCTTTTGGTCTCCAGGCAGCCGATGCTTAGGTCTCACACTGGTGGGCTACTTAATCAGCCCCTGGTTGCCTGTCCTGCTGAAGGAGCTGGGCCAAGCTGTGCTCCAGCATGAGGAAGAGCACAAGACCGGCTCCCCGGGATCCTGTCCCCAAAGGACTCTTCTCCCGTCCCAGTATGAGGACATCTAACGGACTTTGAAGCAAAGTTGCCTGAAAGAAGGAACCCCACAACACAAGCTGAGACCACCTGCTAGGCCGGCCAGGAGGCCTGTGCAGGGACAACTGTGCGGCCTCTGAGATAAAGCTTGGAAAGGACAAAGCCCTTCAGCTTCCTGAGCAGCCTGAGTGAATCCACTGAATGCTCTGATCTAGCTCTTCAGTCTCTGAGAGCTGTAGATTCTTCACGGCGGGGGGGTGGGGGGGAGAACACACGACACGGACTCGCGGGTGGGGGGCGGGGGGAACGGGGGACGACGGGACGGACGGGACAGACGGTAATGCATGCCACTGCCACTAGAGGGCACATGGGTTCCCGGGCTGGGGAAGTGGGGATGGGGAAAGAAGGCTCAAAGGCAGGAGGAAGCCAGGTGGGGTGCTCAAAGGAGGTCACGTGCGGGACAAAGACAAATAGAAACTAGACACCATCGAATGGGGTGGGGAGGTATTTCCACCATAGCTGCCGTCATGAAGCCCTTATTAAGGAGACTAGGCTCGGTTAGGAGGCCAGAGATCACACATGCCCTGGGTGCAGAGACCCTTAGCAGACCTCGGTTCGGGGGGGGGGGGGGCTTCTTCTCTGGAACCCTGTGAAACCAGAACAGGAGCTGCATTGTTTGTTAAGTCCCCATACCCTACAAGAATAGGCTTCTATTTTAGTTATGAACAAGTTTCTGTTCCCTAAACCTGATGCACCCTACAAAACATATTGTTCAACCTGCACTAAACTCATGACCTCATGAAGTATAATTGCCCTTTGCCTTACAAACTGGTCCAGACACTCAGACAGCAGAAGCAGGCTGCAAGTTCAAAACCAATTTGGTCTAGTTAGTGAGTTGTAGATCAACCAGAGCTACATAGTAAGAGCCTGTCTCAAAATAACAAACCGGACCTGGTATGGTGGCGCACACCTTTAATCCCTGCACTCCAGAAGCAGAGGCAGGTAGATCTCTGTGAGTCCAAAACCATTCTGATGATGTACATAGCCCGTTCTAGGACAGCCAGCGCTACATAATAGAGAAACTCTGTCTCAAAAATAAAATAAACAACAAGGAAAACAACAAAACAAAAACAAAATTTCCCTCAATATTATTAGTTATGAGAAGACAAGGAGCCAGACTTCTGAGAAATCAGCATTTGGCAGAGTTTGTGGCCATGTCTGAATCATCATTCATGATCAGAGTCTGATCAGTGCTGCTGTCCACTTCCCCTGGCAACATGGACCCACCCCTGTGTTTTCCATGTCAAGACTCACTGCTCTGCATTGGCTAAAGACGGAATAGGCTCCTGTGGCCATGACAAGGTGACAAGTCTGTTCTACAATTCTCTGTTACTGAGGCTTTCCATAAAACTCCCTTTGGCCATTGGCTCTGAGACGTGCTTTCCTCGGCCCCTCTCTTCAGACCCCACTGGTGTCGACACTGTCAGCATCGTGCCCAGCCTGGCTCTCCCGACCTGGGAGTCTGGACACAGTTTAACCTTATTTCTGTTTGTTTTCTTGTTTGGATTTTATTGTAGAATAGTATTTTAACTAGGCAAAGATGTGTTCCACTTGTTTATGCTATGAGTATTGCTTTAACTGTGTAAAGATGTGTTATGTTTGCTTATGCTGCATTTGTTTAACGATGTAGGATGTGTGTTTATCTAAAGGTATGTTGCATCTGTTTCACCTTGCCTTCCTCATGACTGGTCTATTAAAAAACTAAATGGCCAGTAGCTAGGATAGGCTGGGAGACAAAATAAATAGGAGGATAAATCTAGGCTCAGAAAGAGAGAGAAGGAGGAGGAGGAGAGAACAAGGGACACACCTGGGGCTAGAAGCCAGGCAGACACCAGACAGACAGACATACAAAAGCAGTGAAAGTAAGATATAATAAAGTAAGAAAGGTAAAAAGCTCCAAGGCAAAAGGCAGATAAAGAGAGACAGGTTAAGTTAAAAGAGCTAGCCAGAAACAAGCCTAAGCTAGGCTGAGCATTCAAAACTAA
>PVIU01020132.1:0-34622 GCA_004026605.1 Ondatra zibethicus
TCTCTCTCTCTCTCTCTCTCTCTCTCTCTCTCTCTCTCTCTCTGCCTACTACACAGAATATACGGGTGTAAACTCTCAGCTAGTGTTCCAGCACCAAACCTCCTTGCCTGTTGTCATGCTTACCACAATAATAGTCATAGATTCTAACCCTCTGAAAAAGTAAGCCCCCAATAAACTTTATAAGCTGCTTTGCTCACATAAATAGCATCTACTCACAGAAATAGAAAACAAGACAGAGGTATAGCTACAGTAAATAACTTTCTACTCACACTCACACAAGCCCATCATCCTAAGGCTTTGGGAATTCGTTGATATCTCACTAACCACTTAGATTCCAGCCTATCTGAAACTTGTCTATTGAGGTATTGCTTGATGTAAGTGAAATGGGAGACATGTCAGCCAGGCTCCCAGCTCCAGTCCACCCCACCTAACGGGAAATATTATACCAGTATCGTTCCGACAAGCTTTTCTCTCCTTCACATATTACGCACAATGTTTCCCATCACCTCTTCTCACCATTTCTCTTTTACACATAGATAACTTTACATTTCAATAAAGTCCTCTGATTCTAATTTTATAAGTAGTCATTTAATACATACATTTTTAGTGTATATTAGACAGAGTTAATTCTATGTTAACATTCTGAAGCCTTTAGTCTCTATTAACTATCGTGTCCTTTGAGGAAACTTCTCATTTTAAATAAAATACACGTTCGCCCATCTCAGAAATTACTTCAGACACTTCCGTTGCTCATTGGTAGAAAATCCTCATCAATGGCTATCTGGTTTTCCACTGTCATATAAAAATGTTCCTCTTATGTAACAAATTGGAATAAGGAAAATTGGTTAGCATAAAGGCAAAAAACATTAGCATGAATAACATGAATTATTCATGTGTTTGATTCTGACTTCATTGTGCAACTTTTAAACAGTAAGGGAGTAATTGGATGACTTAAAGTTTATCCTGAAGTGGGATAAAAGTAGAAGTGTTTTAGTAACTAGCATTACCTCCAGTGTTTGAAGAAGAAAAACAGAAAAACTCCACCAAGTGCAGGCTATGTTACATTCAGAAAGCAAAGACTCTCCTGGGCTTTATGACAGGATGTGTTAAACAAGCTGAAATACAAGTTTATCCTGACAGCTGCTAGAGAGGTGTCCACAAAGAATGGGATATGTCAACATGGACTCACCTTTTAGCAGATGTGTGTGAAGCAGGGGAAGGGTATTGTAAAATGCATGTCAGAGTAGGAAGGTCTTGGGACTAGAGAATTGTCACTCAGCCTGACTACTATTACTAAGTGGCAGCTACAGTGAAGTCTTATTCTTGTCTGACTGGAAACAGAGGGGATTATAAAGACACTGAACAGACAGGTTTTAGATTTCTCACTAAACCTGAGGCCAGTTTTTTGAGCAGTATACATCAATGTTTTTAGCAAAACAAGAGCCAGGCTAACCCAAAGAAGCATGTAATGCCATAGAACATCCACATAGCTAACGTCATAGGAAAGGGAAATAAGTATCTGCTACTGTTGCAGGTCGAGGGGAAACAAGAAAAAGAGCCCTTATTTGTCTGTCTGTTTATTTGTTGTGGAAAATTAGCTTAAATATGTTACATTTGTTTATGCTGTGGAATATTTGTTTAATGAGGCAAAGATGAGTTGCATTATTTTATGATGCATTTGTTCAACTCTGTAAAGTTGTGTTACTTTGCCTGCCTAAAGCACCTAATTGGTCCAATAAAGAGCTGAATGGCCAATAGCTAGACAGGAAGGAGGGATACATAGGACTGCAAGGCAGAGAGAATAAATACAGTAGGAGAAATCTAGGCTAAAGAAGGAAGGGGAGGAACTATAAAAGTAGAAGGAGTGGAGGTTACCAGGAACCAGTTACAGAGTAAGAAAGAAAGATATGTAGAATAAAGAAAGATAAAAGGCCCAGAGGCGAACAGTAGTTGAAGAGAAATTGGATAATTTAAGTTATGAAAGCTGGCTAGAAACTAGCTAAGTTAAGGCCAGCATTCAAAAGTAAGAATAAGTCTCTCTGTATTTATCTGGTAGTTGGGTAACTGGCCCTCAAAGAGAAAAAACTTAAAATAAAGCAAAAAAAAAAAAAAACCTACATGTATTTCTAGAAGGTAAGAAGTCCTTGTTCCTTGGAAAACACTATGGTCAGAAAAATGTGTTGTAAAGGGAAGCTATGAGCTAGAGTTAGTGAGACTGCCAACTCCACCCTCTCCCTAAGGAACTAGAAGATACTATACATATCCTTCCTCTGCTTTCTTGGGTCGTTTTCTTTACCTGGAAACTATGGGACAACAGCTCCTTATCTGGTGTAATTATAATGGAACTGTGGGGCAACAGTTCTCTGTCTTGTGTGCTTGTAACTGGAACTACGGGACAATGGGTCTCAGTCTGGTGTACATACAACTTTAGAACTCTTATTACTTTACATTTTATCTATTCTTTGCAAATTCCATGTGTATGTACAATGTACTTTAATATTAACTATCCCCTTCAGCTATTCCCAAATCTCCCTAAATCTCATTTTTCTTCATAATCAACTGAACTCAATTAGAGACATCAAGATGTATACCACTGTAGAGCCACCGACTATAGCCTGAGCAACCAATAACAAGCCATGGTCCTCAGGAAACCAGCCTCTCCCTCCCACTAGCAGAGAGGTATTGGCACTTGATGGGTGCTCAGGGAGGTGAGGGTTAGTTTTTAACTTCAGAACATGCTAAAGTGAAGACTTAGTTGTGAGACAGAATAGGGCCCAAGAATTTTATTTTAGCAAGTAACAGGAACTTCTCACTTTGATTAGTGTGTTGCCCTGAAGAAATCCCAGGAGATGTACCAGCTTTTCTATCTGTATTTCTCTCAGTAGAAATGGGCTCCAAGGATACTTCTCCCTTGGAACTACCTATTCTCTCTCTCCTGTGTAGAAGTAAATATTAGCACTGGTGCCTGAACCCCTTTTACTATGCACCTTTTTCTTATGTTTATTTTTAGAATAATAACATCCAAGACCTGGAGCCCAAGTCTAGGCACTGGAAACCATCTGGTTGTACAAACAAGTCTGCTCAGAAACTTATTGAAAATGGGAATCTGATTCAAGACACAAATGTCAGGTTTTCTTTTTTCTTTCTTTTCTTTTTCTTTTTTTTTTTTTGCAGTGAGCTTGGCCTTTATTTGTAATGACATTATTAAGTCCAACGTTCAGGAGACAAAATTGAGGCTACGCAAGCCAAGAAGCCATCTTGAACTGACTCAGCTTTATCAAGGTTCATGTTCAGGTCAACGGGACTATGGGCTTCTCCTTTGACTGTGATGAGGATCCACCTCCCATCAGACAATGTGGGAACACGCACCTGACATCATGACCATGACGTCCTCACCTTCCTCCTGACTGGGGTGGCTCTTCATTAGCATGACTCGGGGTGGATCTTCATTAGCATGACTTGGGGTGGATCTTCATTATCCTCAGACAATCCTACTTGTGATTTGTTTAGAGGTACATGCTATTTACACTGAATGAAACTTTGGAAGAAATCGGAGTATGGCAGGAAACTCTGTCCAAGAACTTCCTGTTAGATAGGACTCAGAAGGCCAGGGGTGCAGTTCAGTGGTAGAGTGCCTTCTGTGTCTGCAGGTATACAGTTCAGTTGTAGATCATCTTCCGTATCTACAGGGATACAGTTCAGTGGTCTTCCAAGTCTTCATGAGACCCTAGAACCAATCTAAGGCAAAGACACAGAGAGGGAAGTGATTTGGTCAGAACTATGCTTTGAGTTTTGGTATTTTCCCAAACTAGAGACACATGGTGTCGAAGTCATTTGAGATGTTGGGCAGGCACAGACAACTTAGCTCCAAGCACATCATCCTCAGGGAACTCCCTTCCCCAACTCTCTACAGTGTTTTCGCTTAGTGATCTCACCAGTTCCTCTAAGGCCACACATTGTCTTTTCACTTTATTCCTGACCCCAATAACTTTACAGCTTCCTCTGGTAATGAACTTTCCTGCCACTTCTAATACTGCACTACATACAGTGCTGAACTTTTTTTGTTTTCTTTCATAAATCTCCAAGACTACCAAAGCACCATAAATATGGCCATCTCCAGGCAGAGAAAATCATTTTATTTATCCAGCGGCTTATATATTTCCCATGTGCCACAACTGAATGAGAAAATGAGACTTTTCATTTAGCTTCATTTTCATAATCTTAGGAAACCGCCACAACTGAGCAAAGGTGAGTCATGGGCTTACGTGCCCAGCAAAAGGCCATATTAATATGTTCAACCAGACAAAGACAGTAGTGGAAATATAATGTTGAGGCTTTATAAACTTACTTGCTATAATGTAGTGGATATATATATCCACTCATATATATGAGTGAACCTCCATGCAGCACAGGTAGGGACCAGAGATAGACATCAAGTTGTCTCCATTTAGTTCTCTCTGTCTTATTTCCTTGAGATAGAGATAGGGTTTCCTCCTGAGCACAAAGCCCATGGTTTCTGATAGACTGACTACTGAGCTCTTAGGATCTGCCTGTCTCTGTGACTCAGTGCTGGGGTTATAATGGCATGCAGCAATATCTGATCTTTTAAATCATGTGCTAGGGATACAATCTCAAGTCCAGATGCACGAAGTGCAAGCATTCTTAACAGCTAAGCCTTATCCAAAATCCCCTAATTTGTCTTTCCAAATTTGTATTTACTAAGCCAGAATTTTCTGACAAACAGAAACTATCAAGAGAAAGTTAAACATTTCTTAAACATTTAAAATTAAGTTTCTTCTAGATTAAGATTCAACATATGGTCAGGCAGTGGTGATGCATGCCTTTAATTCCAGCACTTAGTAGGCAGAGGCAGGCGGATCTCTGTGAGTTCCAGACCAACCTGCTCTACCGAACAAGTTCCCGGACTGGCTCCATAGCTGAGAAACCCTGTCTTGAGACACTCCCCCCCCAAAAAAAAGAAGATTCAAGAGATGACATCTAAATTGTACAGGAGGTAGTTTGATAGCGAATGTACATGTTATTCTCATTCCATAAATGCTTCTTCAGAGGAACATTGCATGTGTTATTTCTCATTTCAGAAACACTCCTTCAAAGCAATACTTGTCATAATTTATCAAAATAAATAGTGATCTGGCTAAACTAAGTGTGGAAATCCATACCCATAATCCCAGCACTTGGAAAGCTGAGGCAAAGGCACCAGCAATTAAAAGCCAGCCTAGGCTACAACAATGAGTTAAAAACCAACCTGAGTTGTCTGCCTAAGACTTTATCTCAAAGTTAAATAAAAAAATAACTAGTTGAGAGATTGATTTACCAAAATTCATGCTAGTCGCTGAGCATAAAATGTAAACTCATTTCTCAACTCCATTTTCAGAGATTTCCCATGAGGTTTTCATCCTTTTCTCTATGACTCAAGAAGTGGAAAGGAGTAATGAGCCACACCAAACCCAACACACAGGGAACTTGTAATCCCTGTGGCTAGTACCTGTACTACTTTGTACTTGTATCCATATGTGTGTGTGTGTCCGTGCGTGTGTGTGTGTGTCCTGTGTTTAACATCCCACCAAAAGCACCTCACCTGATCTGTACCCTAATACCATGTTTCCAGTGTCCCACAAAAGCATTACTTTCCTGAACAGTGGGCAATTTCGTTTTGCTAACTGTATCACCTCTGCCGTAACATTATGAGCTTACATTTCCTCATTCACTTAACAAATATGATGACATTTTCTTCTGTGATCTCCCTTCATCTATTATAGTCAGTCGACCAGTGGTGTCTTTCCTTTGATGAAATCATTGCTCTATCTCTGGTCAGAGGTGGGCATTGCTTTTATTCTTCCACTGAGTGCTTTGGTCGCCTACCATTCATTGCTACACTAGCTAGGCTGGTTTCCTTGTCATCAGCTCAGTTCACACACCACCCTACCTTTGGCTAAATCAACCAAAATGCATTATAGGAATATGTGAAACTGTCAAACAGAAAAATTAAAAAAGAATAATGCTACCTTAAAGAACTTAATCAATGTGAGATGAAACCTATATCCAACACTGCTAAAGTGACCAAGAGCTTCAGACTAGATAAGTCATGGGCCTAGCGGAAAACAACTTCTATTATTCTGCTAAAAGGACATTGTAATAAAATAACTCTGAATACAATATGTTGTACCATAGATAACTACCTTATTCAACCCCCATCAGGAAAGTTTCTTCTTGCAACAGATGGAAATATTCAGAGACAACCTCACTGAAAAATGTACAGAGAGTGAGAGACCTTGGGGTACTCAGCCCAAAATGGGATGTCTATCAAGCCCTCTCATCAGGGCTTGGGGAAATCTATGTAGAAGAGAAAGAGGTAAGAATGTGAGATCCTGGGTTATGGATGATTTTCCAGACACAATAGGGCTGATACACAGATGAATTTACAGAAACTCTGACAGCATGTTTAAGATCTTACAAACACAAACCAGAAAACCCCTCAGCATTGACAAGGGGAGGTGGAGCAAAGCCCCACTTCTAACCAAGAAGCTGTTTCCTGACAGGAAAGGGAAGAACAGTTTCCTCTGACGAGTGCCACTGCACCTACCAACAACACTCCTGCGACAGCCACACTCCAAGAAGGAGTAGGTCAGCATGAAACAAACCCCACCATTAGGAGGATATTTTTATTATTTATTTTTATAGTATTTTGGTATTTTCTGTCTTAGTGGATTTTTTGTTTGTTTTGAAAGAGAGAGAGAGAGACATGCACACAGAAAAGAATGTGAAGTTCAGCGGGTAAGGAGGTGAGGAGGAATTACAAAGAGTTTGAGAGTGTAAATAATATGGTTAAATATATTATTGAAAAGTTTTAAGTAAATAAAAGTTTAATAAAACTACACTAAGGTGATTATAAACAAACAGAACCTTATATACCACTAAAAAGCAAAAATTCCTACTATATTTTAAATTCCTAGTATATTTTAAATACATTCGTCAGACTTGGGAACCTTATTGCATTGATCAACCAATATGTGGATTTATATCTGCTATTTCTCAACCTCATTGGTAAAATTGAAGATAATATGCATTAGAGACTTGCTGGATGGCACAAAGTGTCACATCAGTAGTATCAAGAACATTGGAACTGAAGATGCATATGAGAGTGAGAAGGCACATTGAAAATTGATTTGGGGGTCTGGAGAGGTGGCTCCATTTGTAAAGTGCTTATTGCACAAGTGTAAGTACCTGACGTTATCACTAGCACCTACATAAAATTGCCAGGCGTGGTTGCATATATGCCTATCACCCAAGCACTAGGGAGAGAAAGGCAAAGCTATTTGGAGTGTTTGCTGGTTAGCTAGTCTGCCGAATTTGTTTTGTGAGCTTCCGTTTCAGTGAAAGAGTATGTATTTAAATACATGTATATTAGGAAATTAAATTTATATATATCAGGAAATTAAAGAGAACACCATATATTTATCTCTCACCTCATACTCAGGTGCATATATGTGTGAATGCAACAGCACAGATATATACACCGTGCACACAACAATTCATGTTTACACACATAATAAAATAGTTAATAGCAATGAATGTTCTATACCTTAAATGTGTTAAGATGCAGACATAAAAGTAAATTGCTAAGTCATATGGAATAGGTAATTCTTTTCATGTTTGAATTCTGTCACATACATGATCCAGTTGAAACAAAAAATGTGTGTGTTCTGTCTCTCAGTTTAAGGTTTGGAAGTTGAAGTGTTGCTATACAGTAGAGCTATTTTTCTTGTCATGCCTTGACTTCTGTCAGTCTTAGAGAATCTGCCTACATTAGCCTTCTTCAACTTTTGCTTCCCTCTCCTGACAATCCTTCAAAAATATTTAACCATCAGAACACGTAAGATATGCTTTATGATGTCCTGTGTGCACATCAACTCATTTTATTCTTACAACTTCATGAAGTAGCGACTGTAATGATCATTATTTCATAGACAACAAAACTAAAACACAAAGCAAGCAACTTGATGTAGGTCACATGGAAGTGAAGAGATGAGAATAAGGACTAACTAGTTTTGCTGACCAAAAAGTGAAAGTCTCTCCTGTGGTGCTGTTACACCATGATATACAGTAAAAGTCCTAGATGAGTCCTAGACTTTCACTAAGCTAGGCAACTTTGATATCCTGGTATTAAATTAAAATTTGTAAATTGGTATGTTTTTGAATTGTCCAGAAAAATTTCAATTGGCTAAATATCCTATTGATATCATAAATTCTCTGGACACTGAAAGCAATGTTTCCTGTGTTAGGCTGTTTTTACTCATGAACCCATATTAGACACCCACTGGATATAGATGCTAATAACACACAAATTATAATAAAGCAATGGGGTGTATATTATAAAGTCATCTTGTCTTCAAAATTTGAACCTAAGGATATGTCACTTTGGAAAAGAGGTTTTTCTTTTGTTTCCACAGAAGATGAGAACCTGTGGATTGCTTTCAGACAAATATAGATGAATGGATCAAGGCCCCCTGAAATGTCACAATGAACACCCCCAAAATACCCTCAAAATATTACTTCACCCAATAAACAGCAGGAAGCATTTTGGAGAGAAATAACTATGCCCATATTCTCAAATAGTGTCTATAAATGTTGGTTTACATTTAAAGGGGGATATACTTTAGAGATTTGCATTGGTATGAATCTTGGTTTATTGATAAAAGTTTTAGGTCAATTTTGTTATATGTATATTTCAGCTCTTGATTTAAGGTATTGTGATTGTGTAGTTCATTTAAAAATGTAATGTATAATTAAGAAATATAGGTTAATAGATAATCATCTATAATAGTCAAGCTTATAGTCATGTTAGTTAGATTTTCTAGCTGTATAGAAATATATTTCAGTTAGATAGGTATTCCTCAAATCTTTCAGAGACATTCAGAATATGGTATTTAAAACATTTTATGAACTTAAGAATTTTTATGAGAGTGAGACACATCTGCTTCTGGCAGCACCAATCTACTTCAAGAGGAAGATAGGCATCTAAGAGGCTCATTATAGAGTTTGTTAGATGAACTGGACATGCAGGATCTACAGAGAAATGACTGCTGAACTTGCCTAAAAGTGAGATGATCCTTCTGGGTTCCTGCTTCATGAAAGAGTCTGTGAGACAGTCTGCAGAATACAGAAGAAAGTGACTGGCAAAGAGCCAATATAGGCAGACCTGCCTTGAAGTTATCTGCTTCATGGAAAAGTTGGCTGGATACTTTGGGCCAATAGGCTGAAGATGGATGCCCTGACAGTACAAAAGAACTTTGGGTGACTGTCCAGGCAGTGAGATGTCTCTGTCATTTCTAGAGTTTTGGAAATTGCTTACAATGCACTTCCTGTTTACTTAGGCAATATCATATCCTTCTGGAATCTTTGATAGAATTGAATAATTTATAGTTATAGTTTTCCTTAGTTATGATAAAAGATAAAATAGGTATAAATATTGTAATTGTAATTCTTGCTTGATCACTATTTATTTATATGTAATTTTATTATGTTAAAGTTAAAACCTTTTTTATTTAAATAGAAAAGGGAAGTGATGTGGGAGTTCTGTCTGTGTGTTGTGATTACCATTAATGAATAATGAAACTACCTTGGCCTGTAGATAGGGCAGACTTAGGTAGGCGGGGAGGAGTGGACTGAATGCTGGGAGAAAGAAGGGTAGAGTCAGAGAGATGCCATTGATCTGTGGCCGGAGACATGCTGAAACTTTGCTGGTAGGCCACGACCTCATGGTGATACACAGATAAATGGAGATGGGTTAAATTAAGATGTAAGAGTTAGCCAATAAGAAGTTAGAGCTAATGGGTCAAGCAGTGTTTTAATTAATACAGATTCCTGTGTGGTTATTTTGGTTCTTGGTGGCTGGGACGAACAAGCAGCCCCCTCCATGCAACCATGGATGTGCATCTTCAAGGGCATATCAGAAATGTCCAGCTACCTGGAACTGATTTTTTTATAGTAAATGCTTTCACACACAACACACACACACACACAGACACACACACACACACACACACGTATGATTTAGCACTTTCATTTGTCAAGCCATATTTTCAAATAAAGGGGATATCCTAAACAGAGTTATACCTGATAATTGTGAATTTCTGGCCTCGATGTATGAACAGATCATATTTCTTTTAATTCCTCCAGGCTATTTCTTGTTACAGGAGGGAAGGGTTATATTCTAGCAGTAAACTTCTCTGGCCCTTCTCATGACAATCAAAACCACTCTTCCTTTGGCCTCTTTGTAGAAATCTTCTGGCTGTTTATATAAATGGAGGAAGAATTGAGGACTTTCCAAATGGATTTTGATGAAGTTCTATTCTCCATTTTCAGCATTAATTAATAAAGGGAAAGTGCCTCTAAGCCAGGCTTTCATGTTCTATCTGCTTAGAGATCGTACGTATTTCAAATGAGAAGATATGAAAAAATAAACACAATTCAGAGCTCTGGAATGTCCTGCATATATTAGCAAATGTTAACACAGTGCTATTCTGGATAAAAGATTATTGTTTTAGAGGTCCTATTGTCATGAAGTTCTATTGAGCATATTCCACCAATCTCCACAAAATGATATAGATTTTTCCAGAGCTATCATTTAGCACATAATTGTAAATCTATATTTATTAAAATATTTAGATATGGTTGTCTCCTTTGAATCCTCGAGTCTGCTTGGGGAAAGAAAAGAAAGGGCTGAGAACAAATTTGCCATTGTTCAGGTCAGGTCTATGTTTTAGGGGATAAGTTTTTCACATCAGCTGTTTTTATGATTGAGTTTCATTATATCCACAATAGTCAAGACGGTAGCTTCTTACACATTAGTAAACAAATGCCACTATGTTGTTCATTAAAACTATGGATGAAGAGGGACTGCAGAGATGGCTCACTGTCGAATAGCATGTATCCATCTTCCAGAGGATCTGAATTATGTTCCTAGAAATGATGTTCACAACTACATCCAATTCTAGTTCCAGTGACATCAATGTCTTCTTCTCTCCTTTTAGGTACCCCCACAGAAAGCACAAACAGATGTACACACAAAAATGGAAAAAGAATGGGCATGATCACTTTATTGAAATTTTCTTGTGTACGATGCCATTGTGAGAGTTATCCCTAACTGAAGTTATTAAATAATAATAAGAGAAACACTTATGACTCTAGGTGCTGAACTCAGGTTCTCATGCACTCTTGTTAAACACTTCATTCACTGAGCCATCTCCTCAGATCTAAAAATGTCATTATTTCTAGGATTTTATTTTCAATATTTACTTGTGTGTATGTAGGTAGATGCCCATACATGCCAGAGAAAAGGACGTCAGATTCTCTGTAACTGGAGTCACATGCGAAATATTCTTTTACACTGTGTGAATATGTCACTGTGATTGGTTTAATAAAGAAGCTGACTATCCTGTAGCTAGGCAAGATAAGATTCGGTCGGAGAACCAGACTAAGAGGACACTGAGAGGAAGAAGGGTGGTCTGAAGAGTCTCAAGTGAGGAGAACCAGACTAAGAGGACACTGAGAGGAAGAAGGGTGGTCAGAAGAGTCTCAAGTGAGGTACAGATGAAGCAGGAAATGAGCTGGAAGAAGAAGGATGAAGCTGAAAGAAGGCACCGTCATGTGGCAGAGGGTAGATAAGAAATATGGCTTAATTTAAGTTGTAAGATCTAGTTAGCAATAAGCATAAGTTATCTGCTGAGCTCTTATACTTAATATTAAGTCTTTGTGTGGTTATTTGGGAGTAAATGCCAGCACATAGAGAAACCCCACCAATAGTCACAAGCTTGTTTTGAGCCACTTGATTTAGGCACTAGGAACTGAACTCTATTCCTCTGGGAGAGCAGTCAGAGCTCTTAACTTTGGGGCCATTTCCCCACTCCCCTACAATTCAATAAAAGTTGTAACTTATATAGAAATAATAGTCAAAACTGTGAAATCTTTGTTTCCACTTTCTTCAAAGTTTATTTTTGTTATATAGTTTCGTAAAACTACATACCACAACAATAATTACTACTGAGTGATTGAGTTTTTTAATGACAGCACTCCTCTGAATAAAACAGCATTATATTATATCATGCTTTGTAGTTATACAGAAGCAGAGAAAGTTTGATTTTATAGAAGAGAGTAGAATTAGTTATTACTACAGGGTAGAGGTAGAATAGCACAGATTATCTATCTATCTGTCTGTCTGTCTATCTATCTATCTATAATTTGGTTACAGGCCATGGCCATGTATGCATATAGGAAAAATATATTTTAATCCATTATAGCACACAAGGGTAAATACAGTTAAAAATAACTTACATACTTTTTTAACAGAAAGAAAACATACCTGGTTAAGGAAATGAAAGTACTAAATATCCTCCTTTGATGGTCACTAATTGAATTCATTGAATGTATGGTCATGTTTTATGCCAATCCAATGCATAAATTAGTAACAGCTACAAATATGTTCAAATATCTACTAAATAAATGCATAACATTTAAATCATCTTCAATGAGCTAAAATTATACATAATTAAAAACGTCTACATGAAATTGTTTTGGAACTTTAGTAATACTATTTATCATCAATTACATATTTTCTTCATTGTTCTATTCTGTGGATTCAAATATTAAGTAAATTTTCATAGAATAAAAAACGAAGAGAAACAATTCCAGGAATTCAAAATCATAGAGATATAATGACCATGTTAGCTGTGGGGTTTTAATCAGACCACATGCCTTCAAATCTATTGAAATGTGATATATCAGAAAAAGTCTAAGGTTTACATTTCCCACTTTATATTACTTTTGACCATTGCAGAATCTTAACTTTGCTAAAGTTACTTCTTTGTCTGTCTCACAGGTGGTGATGCATCTTCCATATAGTTTCATAGAAGTGAGGTCTCCAGGGACAGTGCATTTAAATCATGATGAGCACAGGGCAGGAACTCAACACATGCTAGATTATGTTACGTGAAAAGTCAAGATTTGTTAACATGATGCACTAGATATTATCTTCTCAAAATACAAATATGCAGAACACAAAGGGTGGTCTGTGAACCACAGACAGGGTTTCTTAATGAAGTTAATAACCCTTAAGAAAACTGAGTATGTCCCATTGGGCTAGGGACAAGTTATGATACATTGGAATTTTTGTCCCCTCAATTCATCATCAAGAGAAAAACTCACTAAGATCAGAGATCAGAGAAATTTGCACAAAAACTCAACAGTGAAATGACACACGAGTCCAGAGAAAATAAACCTATTCCCCGAAAAGGTTGTCTGCTGTACAGTCTAACCAAATCCCACCCTCTTTTCTAGGAACTTATCTAGAATAAGCTAAGGATACCTCAGGAAAACCTGATGTTAAGCAAAGAACCGGATACCTGGCTTTTCAAAATGTGAAGAAATGGACATATTTATAGATTAATATGACAAGTGCATCAATAATTCATGACATTTGTGAATATAATTAGGACAAGGCACAAGATATTAATTTAATTATTAGTTTAGAAATGTTTCCTATGAAATACATGGGCATTCTAGAAATAAGCAATTCACAATTCTGATGAATCCCACTAGAATTTACCCTTGTGCTTTGATTGCTAGTCATTTCATACTTTTTATGTAAGTCCCTTTTCTGTCCCCAGCATCACACACTTACAAGGACGTAAGCAAAGGGCATTCATCTGGAAGATGGTCCAACAAGCACAACTGAGGAAGTGAAGTCAGCAGGGCTATAAGGGAGAGAAGAGCTGCAGTGAGCAGATCCACAATTCATAGGCAGCATCCCATGAGACGTCCTATGAGGACTGTGCAGAAAACATCTCCCAAATTGTGTCACCAAGGACTGAGGAAGTGGAGCATTGACATTTATCTGCCAACCTCTGCTGCCCCTTTGATGATGATTGCCTCTGGGACAAGCACTCCATCAGTATTTTCTAGCATGCTCTCCCTTGGTAACTCAAATGCCTAGGGAACTGGAGAAAACCTTTAGGAGCAGAGGTAAAGAGAGAGGTGCCCTTGAGATGGAAAGCAGCCAGAGTGCATGGGGAGTGTTCACTACATGAAGGCAAACACAGAAGGTCTGCTGCTCATTCTGTGTGGAAACAATTGAAGTCATCTGATCATGCACAAACCTATGGTAACATGTATACATATATTTACATATATATATTTACATATATACAAGCTTATTTATCACTTAAAAATTCAAATCACAAAATATCTTTCCCCTTCCTCTTAGCATACTAATGCCCACTAACTGCCCATGTGTCTGCTTATTGTATCCCACTGAAGGGAAACTTTCTTCATCCTTACAGAAAATATTTATTTTAAAAAGAGAAAATCTGTTTTTCTAAACTGGCACTAATTAGAGTTGTACTTTTATGAGATGTGTGATAATTTGATTATTATTTCTGTCTTCTTTGAGTTTCTGAGGTTCTTGAAATCAGAATCAGTGCCTACCTATAAAGGATTTTTGTAACATGAAGGGCCTGCTTGTTGGGGGTTTCTGTCCTGCCCAATTCCCACAGCTGGTAAATCCCAAAGAAAAACACACAGAGGTCTCCATAAGTTATAAACTGATTGGCCCATTAGCTCAGGATTTGTATTAGCTCTTATAACTTACATTTACCCATTATTCTTATCTATGTTAGCCACATGGCTCAGTACCTTTTTCAGTGGGGCAGGTCACAATCTGCTTCTTCAGTGTCTGGACAGGACTACAGGAAGAACTTCCTTCTTCCCAGAATACTCCTGTTCTCATTGCCCCACCTCTATTTCCTGTCTGGTTGTCCCGCCTATACTTCCTGCCTGGCTACTGGCCAATCAGCATTTATTTAAAACATAATTGACAGAGTACAGAATTGTCCCACACCAGATTTTACTCAGAAAATATACTAAATGCTTGGGTAGGGGGATCAACATAACCAAAGGGACAACATTTATGAGAAAGGACAAATGATGTGATAAGCAAAGTGTGGTATGAATTATAGAGGAAAGAACAACTGTAGTCGCTAGTGGAGCAGGAAGATACCTGACTTTCAGAATTGGGCATGATGTAGAAAAAGGTCTCTAGGAAGAATAGAAAAACATGTGGCAGAAAATGAGAAATGCATATACTCTAGTAGGAGTGACCAAAGGAGTTTCATGCAACATTCTATATATTTTACACATAAATTGTGTATATGTTTATCTGTGAGCACATTTAAGAATGATATATGTGTTTATGAGTAAAAAAATCTAGATTAACATGACATTTTAAGTGACATCAAAGTTATGAAAAGCATTCCTTAAAATATTATGTGTCATTCACTGCCAATAAAGAAGATGAGTTTCATTTTGTTTTTGACATAATTCTTTTATTGATTCTTTGAGAATTTCACATCATGCAACCCAATCTCATTCATTTTCTAGTCCTTCCATATCTGTTCTCCACCCTGTAGTCTCCTCTACAAAACAAATAAAAAAATGTTGATGGAAGGAGCGGGTCTGCTTTTGGTCCCAACTGCACAGCTAGCTTGCACCCGAAATCCCGAAATAATCACACAGAAATTGTATTCATTTAAATCACTGGCTGGCCCATTATCTCTAGCCCCTTCTTGGCCAACTCTCTCATCCTGATTTACCCCATCTCCACCAATCTGTATATCACCACAAGGTCATGGCTTACCGGGAAAGATTCAACATGTCTGACTCTGGTAGCTCCATGGCGGTTCTCTAAATCGGCTTTCTTCCTCCCAGAATTCAGTTCTGTCTTCTCTGCCTACCTAAGTTCTGCCCTAACAGGCCAAGCAGTTTCTTTATTGATTAGCCAATGAAAGCAAAACATGAACAGAAGAACCTCCTACACCAAAAAATAAATAAATAAAATAACTTTAAAAACAAGCAAACAAAACCCATCAAATATTCATTTGAAGACCAATTTTACTAAATTAAAAATTCTGTTCTGATTGCATTATAAATTAACAATGCATGAAAGTTATCATTACATTGTGAGAAAGGAGACTATGTATTATTTCATTTACTATTATTATTACTGTGATAAAACATCACCATCAAAAAAAATTGGGGAGAAAATGATTTATTTTGTTTGCAATTCTACATCAGTGTTCATCACCAAGTGAAGTTAGGGTAGGAGCTAAATGAGGCAGTTACCTGGAGGTTTGGGTTGATGCAGAGACCATGAAGGAGTGCTACTTACTGTCATGCTCCCTATGGTTTACAGGGTCTGCTTTCTTATAGAATCCATGACCACCAGCCCAGTGATGGCACCACCCACAATAGGCTGGACCCTTTTCTATCAATCACTAATTATGAAAATGCCCTACCAGCTTGATTACAACTTGGTCTCATGGAGGCTTTTTCTCAACTGAGATTCCTTGTTCTCAGATGTCTATAGCTTGTGTCAAGCTAACATGAAACTAGCTGTCACACCTATGATGTTTTCTTGCCTATAACTATTTAGCATCTTTAAAATAATTCCAATATAAGTCACATATTGAATAATGCTATTAGCTTGCCTGGCATTAACAAAATAAATTAAATAAGTTTGAATACCACTTTTGAATTTCTTTCCTGGTTAGTTCTCTAAGTCACTTGGTAAGAATGCTTTTGTTCATAAAAATTCTTGAAATGTTAACCCTTTAGTTTGATGAGTTTAGTGAGTGAGACATTGGAATGAATCTTTATGAAAGGGATTTATAGTCCTAGAAAGTGGAATAGCAGAATTAATTTCCTGACTTTTCTTCCTTGTGAATCAGTGAGGTATAATATCTATGTCCAAGGAATGTGATTTCAGTGCATACATTTTTGTATCATTGTAGCAAGGAGAGTGGGGGCCTTTTCTTAGTCCCAACCACCCAGATAGTTTACACCCAAAATAACCACACAGAAGTTGTATTAATTAAATCACTGCCTGGCCCATTATCTCTAGCCTATTATTGGCTAACTCTCACATCTTGATTTAACCCATTTCTAATAATCTGTATATCACCACTAGGTTGTGGCTTACTGGGAAAGATTCAGCATGTCTGACCTGGTGGCTCCATGGCAGTTCTCTTTCTCTGCTTTTTTTTCTCCCAGAATTCAATTCTATCTTCCCCGCCTACCTAAGTTCTGCCTTATCAGGCCAAAGCAGTTTCTTTATTAATTAACCAATGAAAGCAACATACAAACAGAAGGACCTCCTACACGATATCATGGTCTTGGACTTACTGTTGCTCAAAATTTACCTTGCTTACAATATTTTGTTATAGTAACCAAACACCAATCAACTAAAACTAAAGAAGTAAGAACAAACTTTGTATGCCCGTTTAAATGTGCTATACTTTATTTAAGAGACACAATGTTTAGGGCTTGCAGTCTTGACTAATTTTGAAAACAAATGATCCACTGCACTGTTGCCTTGGTGACTCCTACCCCAATATCCACCATGAGCAGTGAACATATGGGTTTGTTCTTAAGTGGAACACAGAGCTAATATGATTGTGTCAGCTGGCATCAGCACTGAGGAGCAGAAGTGAGGGAAAGGAAGATGAGGAGGAGACTGAATATTTTTGGTTCTGGGCTAAGCACAGAACATATTTGACAGCTCTGACAACCACTCGCCTTTAAATGGTAAATTTCATAGCTAAGGCTTATGACCACTGAATGGCTGAATGGTTTGAGTTTATGACATATCATATTTTCCACACAGGCATCCAGAATAAACCTATATTAGAAATAAAAACAGTAAATTTGTCTTTCAAAGACAGGTTTAAGACAATTCTCCTCATTTCTGCTTTCTATCAAGTTGTCACCTGTAAGCACTGCTTATGTAGGAGTTCTGGAGTTAGTCCTTCTGCAACAAGAGAGATAATAACCACATTATCGATGTTGACGATCGAAAGCAGAAGGGCAGAGATAGAGGCTCAGGTTTTGCTCCAAACATTATCTGTTTCTATTAAATTCACGGCCTCTACCTTCTCACAGATGCACTTTACCAGAGTGTGACCATTCATCCTTTTGCTCAACCAGACATTTTTATAAGCCTGAAGGATTTGTATTGACTAATGAGGATGAGACACTGGGCTTAAAAACTAGAATTACTGGCATGAAATTTTAAATTATATAACATGATGGCTTTTAGGAAATACAGCCCTTTTTTATAGACTTATGATGCCTGCTGTGTCATGCAATTAAAAAGTTCCAGAAAAGCACTCTCAGCATGTCAAGTTCCTGAGGCTGATTTATAGGATTATGGTTTTCTCCCTTTGTGATTCAATTAAAGTATTTTACACTGGGCTATTATAGGGTTTAGACTCTGATAATAGTTTGGATGCTGAAATATTAGATTAGCATGTGATCTGATTATAAAAAATTGAATTTCTTGTTTGCAAGAGACTGTAATTAAAGCTGCAGTCATAAGAGGCAGCTGTATAAAGACCTGTGTGATAGACATCAAATATAAAAAAAAAATGTTGAAGAGTGATATCTAATTGATTATTGCAGCCCATGGAGAGTTAAGTATTTTAATGGAGACCTAGTCATAATTGCTCTGGATTTTAATCCAGTTGTTGAATTCTTGCCATGATCAAAAAGAATTCTCATAATTTGCTGAAGATGATCAAGTAAGTTCTGCCTCCATGTCCCTCTGAAATTTGAGAAGAGACTGTCATTGTCTAAAAAGTACTATTTATTATTTGCCTATCTAAAAATACTCTTAAAGAATTATTGGTGTGGTAGTTACTTCTGTTTATGTGTTGCTTTCATTGGTTAATGAATAAAGAAACTGTCTTGGCCTTTTGATAGGGCAGAACTTAGGTAGGTGGGAAAAAACAGAACTGAATGCTGGGAGGAAGAAAGCAGAGAGAGGGAGAGAGATGCCATGGAGCCGCCAGAGTCAGACATGCTGAATCTTTCCAGGTAAGCAACTGCCACAGATGAATAGAAATGGGTTAAATTAAGATGTGAGAGTTAGCCAATAAGAGGCTAGAGCAAATGGGCCAAGCAGCGTTTTAATTAATACAATTTCTGAGTGGTTATTTCAGGGCTAAGCTAGCCGGGCAGCCGGAGAGGGCCCTCCATCCAACAGATTATAAATGCTTTTCTTCACAAATAGTTTGAAACTAGTTTGAGGCATCTCAAAATGAGAGGATGTAAGATATATTATCATTAACATCTGGGTGAAATATATTTCTTTTGTTTTGACACTTGGTTTTATTTTTGATATGTGATAGAAAGGAAAGTTGAGCCAAAACTGAATGATGTGGATGGAGAATTAAAAAAATGAACAGTACCTTGTCTTTATGAGAGGAAGAGGGCAAGGGCAATCAAGCACAAAAACCAAATAAATCTTTAAATGATGTAGTAAAAGAAGGATAACTTAGAGGTAATGTGTTTGCCATGGTCCATAGAGATGTCAAGTTTCCAGCTGTGGAGATGGATATAAGTCTCCTTAATAGAGAAATATAATTTTGAAAGAATAGTGACCTGCACTCCTTACAAAAGTGACAAATAAATGAACTATCTACAACGTAAATTCAACACTCTTCAGTCTTTGAGAATAGCATCGGTTAAGTGCATTCCCTTTTGGAGCAAATATTGCCTCCTTTGAGGGCTTCATTTTCTTTGTCTTGTTAACTTAATAGCCCCCTCATAGGTTTTCTGACTACTAGTATGGCCACCTTTCCAATATATTCTTTCTTTAAGCATTATGATTTCCCTAAAACCCAGATTTTCAGCTATTTCCATGCATGAATGCTTTTGAACTTCAATTCATCAGCAGGATAAAGCTGAGATGGATAACCGTGGCATAAAGTGTTCTTATTAGACTGGCCCTTTGTCACTCTCCACGATCACTCTGTGATGCTCTGCCTCTCTAACATACTCCAGTCAACCTGACTTACTTAAAATGCTTTTGTAGCTTTTCTATTTCCATGCCTCAGTCAATCAATACTATTGTTCCAAAGAGACATCTTGATAATTCTTAAATTTTTTTGACAAATGTGTATTTATATTTCCAATCCTATCTTTCGTTGTGTCTATATAATTTCAACAGATTATATCTTCAAAGTAGATAATACTTAACATTGAACTGGAAATGTCATGAAAGCAGCATAACATTTGCCTTTTATACGTAATTGTTATTAAAGTTATATGTGAGAACTATACTATTTCAAATGCTTTAATTAATAAAAGCTGTGGGCAATATAAGTTAATACATTTAGCAGATTACTCAGCACTAAAAATTTTAAAAATTCATGCTAGTTTGGATTTTCCTCTTGAGGTTTTTTTCTAGGTAAAAAGCTGTATGCATAAAGTACTTTTGAATAAAACACTCTTTGTATATTTAGTGAAATAATTATATAGAAACAGCAGACAAGCAGATGTGAGAGATTTCATATGCAACAGAAATGCTGACTCCATCATTATGAAAAGTTAAAGAGATTGTGTCAAGTATGCTATACTATCACCACCAAAAAAGAAGTTATATCCATACATACAACTGTGGCTATCTCTGAAAGACAAAACAATACATTGAAAATACAATTATCACAGTGACATCATAAGATATAAGATATGCATATATACTTGATTTATGTATGTGTCTATACATATATATGTATATTAATTGGAGAGATTTCAAAAGTTGTTGAACCCAATGGGATTTATCTGCAGATATGGGAAGCCACTTGGATTATAACCACACACAGAAAGAGAAATGAGAAATGTCTCATGTTCTGAACCCTAAAGTGGCGGGAGTTGAAATGTACTATATATGTTCCCAAGTCTAGACTGAAGTACACAGTCTTATCAGGGGTATGTGAGCATAGATAAAGAATACAGTGCTTATTTGATTCTATTAGGAGGTAGGTCTGCTTGAAGATACACCTTTCCTGCATCCCCTTCACCATAGCCCTTCATGAATCCATACCATAGCTAAAAAACATTAATTGTCCCCATTCATCTTTAAAGATGAACTATAGCTCGCATAATTTTGAATTTTTAATTCAAAGACATTATTCTAACCAAGCTCTCAAAACTTACAGGAATTTTCTGTTAACATCTGCTGAAATTCAGTACAGAATCCTAAGAAGGACATTCTCCCATCATTTGCTATTATTTGAATTCTTGTGTACAGGGTGGTAGAGAAATCACTATTTTTATTTAACAATTTCATGTCTCTATTTTTAATAAGTTAAAGTCAAAATATGAGTTCTTCTCAAGAAGGAAACTGTCAATAAACTCTACTCCCAAAAAACTGCATTTTTCTTCTTGTTTCTGTTCCTTCCCTCCACTTTGCCCTCTTTGCCTCTTCCACCTATCCTCTCTGTTTCTCTCTAGCACTTAGTTTTTTTCTCCCCCCTTTCTCCATCTCCTTCCCCCACCCCACCCTTCCTCTTTCATATTTATAATTCTTCAAGGGCATGTTGTCGTCTAAAAACAGGTACTCTTTCTTTTATATAGTATATTTAAATTAAAAGTTTATTTATCTTTGTTGTAAAAAAAAAAAAAAAACAGATTACTGTGGGAGGCTCTCCCAGCCTGCACTGGTTTTGAATACTGAGAGCTGTATGGGTTGGTGTTTAGTACTGCATTGGCACCAAGGATAACTGAACCCATCTGAGCAAGGCCAGCCTGTGAGTAGAGCCTGTGAAAACATTTATTCTTAGGAATGTAAAGGAAATAAGAAGTTCCAAAGTATTCATAAAGATATTTGCAATGGTTTAATAATAATGATGATGATAGTTTAATAAAATACATTTTTGAAAAACTTAGACATTAATAACTGCAATTTTTCCAGTAGTTTTTTCTGGCAGCTCTGAACAGGGTGTGCACAGTTAAAGGAAGCTAAGGTAACTGATTGTTGATTTTAAATTTATCATTTAAAATCTGTGTATTCCTCTAACAATATGAAAATTAGTTGTTGCAATAACAAGATTTAAAAATATTTTTGCAAACATTGTTTCTAATTTTTTGCTATTATGACAATTGAAAGACAACTTCATTTGGTCATCTGCTAATAGAGAGTTAAGATTAATTTTAATAATATAACTCTGGTATCTTAATTTGCAGAGCTATATTTTGTATAAGTGTTTTACATAATGCTTAGATATAAAATATATGAATTCTTTTTATTTAAATATATATTGTTATATATTTTTTCTGATAAATTAAAAAATAATATAACAAAATTAATATTGAATCCTATTCCATTTGTAGTAAATCCTATTCTTTCACAAATACCTAAATTCACTGAAAAAAAGGATTATGCTTTATTTAAAATGCATTTCAAATACAATAAATGTTTAGTAGTGTTCCAAAGTATATAAATTATTGTATGACTTATCCATTACTTATTGGGTATAATTGTTAAGATATCTCACTCTAGAAGGAATGTAGTAATGAATAGGTTTTTGTGCTTACAGAATTTTTGAAAAACAAAAATACAATTTGAATATAGAAGTATGGGAGTATAATCAGAGAGCTCAACCAAGCCATAAGATGCTGTGTTAGAAATCAACTCTACTGAGGTAAACTTCAAACTCAAGTTCAAGAACAAGGAAATATGTGAAACTGGTGACTACAAAAGAGAAAAGTTTTCATATATTTTTATAAATGATTGATGGTTGGTTTCTAGTCACTATGGTATTTAGGTTCTGTGGGCTACATTGAAAAATAATTTTAACAGCTTTATTTTAAAATGTCAATATTTGCAACAACTAGAAATTGTAACCTTTGGCTTTTTGGCTTATGATAAAATATTCAAATTTGTCAATGGAGACAAGGAAAATAAAATGTAGTGTGTGTGTGTGTTTACAATGGAGTAAGCAAGGCAGAAAGGGGAGGGGAGAGAGGAAAGGAGACAGGAATGCTTCAAAAATTCGAAAACATTTTTTTAGACACTGTACTTTCTACTCATCAAATGCAAGGATGCAAGGTATGGTATCACAAGCTATTCCTTTATCTGTGGTCCTAAATCTCACCTCATTATTATCATTTTTTTTAAAAAAACTATGTTTTTAATTGAAATAGAATTACACCATTTTCTCTCTCCCTTCCTCCCTCCAGCTCCTGCCAGATACCACATTCCAACTTGTCTCATATCTCTACCAAAACTTTAAATGAATAGTTTCTTCTTTGATGTTATTGTTTTACACACACACACACACACACACTCATGTATATGCATGTATGTTTGTACACAAACATATAAATACAATATTCTGAGTCTGATTTTGTTGTTTGTATGTATATGGTTTCAGGACTGACCAGTTTGCATTAGACAACCAATAACGGCGTTTATCCTTGAGTTAAGTACATTCTCCCCCTCATTAGTTGTAGTAAGCTTTCTTTTTGGATTATCTTTGGATTGCCAGCCTCCAAATAACAGCATTGAGACCTATTCTTAATTATAAAAGCTTGATATTTAGCATAAACTTTTTCCTAACTAGGTTATATAACTTAATTAACAAAGATTTTTAATATACGGCCTGCCACATGGCTCAGGTACCTCTCCTCAGTACAGCATGTCTGACTTTCTCTGAATCTACTGGCAAAATCTGCACACCTAAATTTCTCCTCCTTTTTCTCACTCTTCCCTGGAAGAGAATACTGTCTAGGTATTGGCCATTCAGCTCTTTATTACACCAATCACAGCAAACACATCTTCACGTAGTATACAAATATCCCACAACAATTAGTTGTCTATAATTCTTTTCTAAGGGTGTGGCCCTGGGAAAATTTTCACCCTTTTGAATTAATATGGCCATTGTTATTGTCATTGTCCAAACTTTGTTTATGTAGCCATTTCTAGAAGAGGTTATTTTATCATAGACTTTCTGGTATTTTTGTTCTTACAATCTTTCTGCCCCTCATCCACGATATTATCTGAGCCATGATGCAGAGGCTGATTCTACTGGACCTGGACTCTACTCCATGCATCAATTTCTGACTTATCAAAATCTAGCCATCTCCTCAGGTTTATTGAAGCCATGGACATTAAAACAGAATCCACCACTCCCACTCTACTCTACCAGCATAATTAACACCTTACTACATTTTAAATCGTATCCTTATACCCACAGATAAAGCTACCACTCTTCATTAAAGTCTCTATGGCAAATGTAGAATACCATGTAATATTTCCCTCATAGGAAATATTCTTTGCTTTAGAGACACATCTTACCAACTGAAAATACATTGGATTTTTCTTCACTTTTGAGGACATACCCATCTTATGAGGTCATATGTAAGAATACAAAACTTCATGCTGCTTCATGTGTTAGTATGTTGACAAGAAGAGAATCTTTAGTTATATGATACATGACTGTCTTAGTTTCTTTTCTCTTCCTATGACAAGACACCTTGAGCAAGGCAATTTATAGGAAAAAAAAGTTTTGGGGGGTATATGGTTTCAGAGATTAAGAGTCAAAGACCATCATGGAAGGAAGCATGGTAGTAGGCAGGCAGACATGGGGTTGGACTCACAGCTGAAAGCCTACATCCTGAGCCACAAGTACAAGGAGGTAGAAAGAGGTAAATGGGAATGGTGTGGACTTTTTATTTTTTTGGTTATTTTGAGACAGGGTTTCTCTGTAGTTTTAGAGCCTAACCTGGAACTAGTTCTTATAGGCCAGGCTGGCCTCAACCTTGCAGAGATCCACCTGCCTCTGCCTCCTGAGTGCAGGGATTAAAGGTGTGCGCCACCACCGCCCGATGGTGTGGACTTTTTTAAATGTAAAAATCTACTCCCAATGGCACACCTTCTCCAAAAAGAGCCACATGTCCTAATTCTTCCTAAACAGTTCCAACAATGGGGACCAAACATTCAAAATGCATGAGCTTGTGGAGGCTGTCCCCATTCCACCCTAAAGAGAGACTATGGTCTCTTTTCCCTAATTTTCTTTAGATATGTTACACAGAATTCCTGGTATAGGGAAGAGACAAACAGGTTGGGGTGATGAGCTATTTCAAGCCAGTCCCCAGTGTCATGATCATGACGAAAAGGAAGATGACTGACAATTCCAAGCTGGGATTTCACATACCCCAAGTGAAGGAAAACGAACTATAACATATGTAGGTAATTTAATTTGCTGAACCAATTATTGCATATTAAACTGTTTTTTATTAATTTGTTCTGCCAGAGTACTCATACGTAGAGCATTCATTTCTACGGAAGTCACTAACTAGTCAAGTCCTCCATAAAACCTCTGGAGAACTGTCAGTGATTTCCACAGGAAAAAGTCAGGAAATCAATGGAAATTAATTTGGAATGAAGACACAGAGTTTGGCATTTGCCCAGATGGTTTTTTGGTCTTGCTTTATTCCAGTATTTCTTCACTTTGCGCCCTTCCCTATATGTTGGAATGGTAATGTATATCCTGTGCCATTGTATGTTGGAAGTATGAGATCTGACTTCTTGTTTTGATTATACAGGGGCTTACAGTTGTGAAATTGCATGAATCTCAGAAGAGGCTTTGAACATTAGAATCTTAAATAAATTTGAGAAGGTTATAGACTATGTGAACTTTTAAAGTTGGACTGAAACCATTTTTTGCATTATGATATGGCTACAAGCCTTGGGGATCAGGGAGTGGAATGTGGTCATTTGAAAGAAAGTGGCCCCCAAAAGGAGTGGTACTCTTAGGAGGTGTGGCCTTGTTGGATCAAGTATGGCCTTATTGGAGGGAGAGTGTCACTGTGGGGTGGGCTTTGAGGTATCCTATACTGAAATTATACCCAGTGTTACAACTCATTCCCTGTTATTTGTGAATCAAGATGTAGAACTCTTAGGTGCTCCAGCATCATGCCTGCCTATATGCCACTATGTTTCCTGCCATGATAATACTGGACTAAACCTCTTAAACTATAATCTATGTTGGTCAATAGAAGTCTGAAAGGCTTTGATAAATGCATTCACAGGGGTCTAAGAGTTGGAGGAAGTATCAGATTCTGCATTCGCATAACCAGTCAGTTATGTGTTCTCTGACATCCTTAACACACTCAATATTAAGTGTTATCTCCAAGAGTTGTTTCTCCTGTATACAACCATGATATTCTTCTTCATAAACCTCATTATGTTTTATCTCTTATGAACACCTCTATGAGCTATCTCTCTGCATGATGAAGTTTTGTCAGAAATATCTCAGTGTGATTTTAGTATTGTCCCCATCTTGGATTGGGTATAGGCTTGCACATCCCTTAGTCTCACTGAAAACACTCCCACACCTACAGTCTCAAACTACCTTTATTCTGGATATGTACCTGCAGTTGGGTGACTGGATTGAGGTTTATTTACATAAAATCATGATGAAGTTGTAATCATATATTCTGAAATAATATATACACATATTTATATAAATGTATGTAACAACAACTGATGAAAAAAGCTATGAATTTGAAAGAGAGTAAGGAAGGATATATGGGAGGGTTTGAAGGAAGGAAAAGGAAGGGGGAAATGATGTAACTGTAATCTCCAAAATCATAAAGAAATATATTTTTAGTTATGATGAGCTTTCCTTTGCAGCTATCCTGAATATAGCCATATTACCAAAATTAAACTGTTTTCAGACATTTAAAAAAAATCTTGTTGTCTAGATGAGAGGTATTGGTGATTATTTTTCTTATTTTTGATATCTACAAAGCAAGAGAAAAGGTAAACCATGGATCACATTTAGGACATTTGTTTTAATTCTTAACAACTGAACAGAACTTAAGAAGATCATATTAATGTACAATTAATAAGGTTAGGAATTAAACAATATAATCATGTACCTTTTTAGGCAATACAGTATTGAAATTGATGAAGAAATATACAAAGAAATTGATAACTGTGCTGCAAAATCAGAATGGGACCAATCAACTAATGGCATAGGATAAGAATTTCTTAAAAATGAGATGAAAATAAGACCAAATACTTCAACTGTGCAGTTTGAACATGTTGGGTTAATTAAGGGATCATGAGAAATAACATATTATTCATCAGAAAATTCTTAGAACAATCAAATATACCAAGAGGCAGAATGAAGATATTCACAACCTTAGTATACATAGGAAAAATATTTGCATGAGTCTCCTCATTTCAGAATATAGCTTCTTTTCCCTCCACTCTTTGACTTTAATGTAAATTATAAGCAGAGCCAAATACCTCAGAAACTAACTGAAAACAGTAGCATAAAATGCCTAAGGATGCTTAGAAGGATCCAAGTCCACACACGGAGAAGATAGCCTGCTTGCACTTGACAGACTCAACTGGCTGACTGTGTATTGATTTCACCTCTAGGTTTAACACTTCTTTCAAGGATGATGTTTTGTATTTTTTTTCTGTTCTGTTACTGCACAGTTGTTGTGTCTTGCTTGACATTTGGAGAGCAGATGCTGAGGGGTGTGTGGGTACAGAGAATTTGTTCTGTAGTTGGCATAAAGCAGAGGTGGTGAAACAAATAGTTTTGCCAACTCAAAGTTCCGGAAGTGCATTTAGCAGTTGGGGCACTAGAAAGATGATGGATGCATTTGATCATATAATTAGCAAATCTGTGAGCACCAATAGTGAATTGTCACTATTAGGAAGGGATTCTGTGAAATGCTAAATTTTGATTTTATTTTAAAGGATGATTCTGCTCTGTTGTTTACGTAAATAATTTAAGGAGGCATTAAACCACAGAAATGTGATGAAGGATATGACCATGGCCTTCTTAAAGGTTGCAATATGGGTATGGTAATCAGGTACCTGAAATTTTTCTGGCACCAAAAGATATATCTCTCTTGCTAAGTAGTTGGTGATTCTTCAAGGGAAAAATTAATAATTTACAAGAGAACACTACCAGGACCAATTGGGCTGAGGGTGTTATGTGTGGTCATATGGCATGAAGTCATGAAAAACTATCAATTAAATGCAGGCTTAATCATGAATCTTCAATGTGTATGGAGAAGAACTGAGAGTATGCCTGGACAAATCATAGGAGAGTCTTAAATTTTCCTAAATTTAAAAATATTTCCAACAAGCTTCCTTTTCCTTTATTATATATTGAATTTGGTTATTCAGAACACAACTCTAGGAATTATAGCTTGACCATATTTTATAGTCCTATTGTTTAGGGTTTTTTTTTTGAAGGATTTCTCTCACTATTTCTGTAGTGACTATACAAATTTGTTTTTTCATCAACAGTGCTTCCTTGTCCTGCTTTATACTCTCCAGAATTTGCTCCTTTGGCTTTTATTTTTATTGAAAATAGGTTTTTTTTCATATAAAATTTTCTAATTATGGTTTCCCCTCCTTCAGTTCCTCTCAGATCCTTCTCTCTTCCCCATCCAACAATTCCACATTCTTTCTTTCTTTTTCCTTTTTGTTGTTTTGTTTGCTTGTTTTGATTTTTGAGACAGGGTTTCTTTGTATTACAGATATGGCTGCCCTGGAATTCATTCTGTAGACCAGACTGGCCTTGAACTCACAGAGATCCACCTGTGTCTGCCTCCCAAGTGTTGGGATTAAAGATGTGTGCCACCATCATCTGGCCAAAATTCACACTTTCTACCTTCTGTCTGTCTGACTGTATGTCTCTCTCCCATTATAATACAAATGGATATAATAATAAATAAACAATAACAATAAAGCAAGATTTTAAAAACAAAGCATATAGGGGATAACAAACAGAAGAATAGTCAAAGAAAAATTTCAAGAAACACGTATAGATACAGTGATACACACACACACACACATTCAGACATAGAGAAATACCTTTAAAAACTGAAAACCATAATATATATGAAAAGGACTTGTAAGGTTAAAAAAATTAGTTTATCCAACAAAGACAATAAACGATCTGAAAACTATATAATTCTTAATCTGACTTAATGACAAGAGATAGATAAACTAGAAATTCTTCGCAAAGGAAATGATCATTTCTACAAACTGGAATAAAGTCCTCTGCAAACATGGCAAATTCATGAAGATCGACAGAATGATTTGGGTGATGAACCCTTGAAGTAAGGAGGAGAGGGCTACGTTCCCGGCCCCCGGCGCAGGGCCCCTTGTTCTGTCCCCGTCCCCCCCCCCCCCGCTCCTGGTACCCGAAATAATTACACTGAAACTGTATTCATTTAATTACTGCCTGGCCCATTAGTTCTAGCCTCTTATTGGCTAACTCTCACATCTTGATTAACCCATTTCCATTAATGTGTATCGCCACCTGACTGTGGCTTACCAGTATGAATCTAACCAGTGTCCATCTTGGGCCGGAGAAGCATGGCGTCTGCCACACTACATTTTCTCTCCCAGCCTTTCGTTCTGTCTACTCCGCCCACCTAAGGGCTGCCCTATCAAAAGGCCAAGGCAGTCTCTTTATTTAACCAATGAAAGCAATACACAAACAGAAGACCCTCCTACACCAAACCCTGGGTGTGAGGTGTGCCTGTAGGGGATTATATTTAATATATATGAACAATACATATTATATACTGTAATCTTTATTATTATAAATTCTCCCTTTTCTTACAGTTTGACTGTCACCCCCACCCCCGAAGAGTCAAGTTCATTTCTTCCTTTTACTTTTACATCCGAACCACAGTTTTTCCCTTCCGGCATTCATCCTAGCTCCTCCACCACCTCCCCTATCCCCCAGATCAACCCCCTCTCTGTTTCCCTTTAGAACTGAGGTGGGAAGGTACCTAGTATGGGTCCCTAATTATATAAACTGGAGAAGGTGTGGCTGAGCTCTAACATTTGTCTCTCTCTGCTTCTTCAATCCTGATGCAATGTTATCAGCTCCCTTGAGCTCCTTCTAGTGTGAATTTCCCACCATGAAGGACTGTAACGAGGAACTGTGAGTCAAATTAGAACCTTTCTCTTTTAAGTTACTTTCGTCAGAGTACTTCACTTAGCAACAAAGAACTAAGGCAAATCCCCTTTTGTCTTTTTCAAGTGCCTACCTAATCTATATTGCAGTAGTTCAAAGTCACCGGAATAAAAGTGGAATTATTAAGAAGAAAACATTGAACCCAGGCTGAGTTCTGGGTCCATGCTAGTAGCTGTTTTCCTCCTGTGGCATCATCTGGCCTTTGTATCAGGGAGCTGGTTAGGAGAGATTATGACTGCAAGGTTTTGCCCTCTAGATTTTCTCCTGTATTTAAGAAATTAAGGTTTAAGAAAGTGTTATATTCTTCACAAAACTGTCTTAGTACTGCTATTAAGTGAAATTAGTTACAGTCATTATGTAATTAATCATTATTGCCAGAACAGAGGTTCACATTTGCTGCCTACAGATTTACCCAGAGTATGTGCCTCTTCACACCAAGAGAAGTTTAAGTACTATTTCAACACTTCCAGTTAAGGGAAAACAAATGTGTCACCAGGCTGCTATATTGACTCTTCGATCCCCACTGATTTCTCATGATTCTTTCCTATTTTAAAAAACATTCACATGGAAATTTCCATACTTTAAGACTTTGAAGCATGTCCCTGGATATTTGAAATCTCCATTCAAGGTCACAATAATCAAGTTACTGGCCTTTAATTGACATTCACACAGTGAGAGGAGGTGAAAGGGATGGTCATTGATAGTATTTTTGTAAGTTATTAATGTATTAGAAGGTGAGATATTCATATTCTAAAGTAATGGTCTGCTTACCACAATGGAAAAGTAATGAAACTTCAGTTCTAAACTAATGTCAATCAATGGACACATCCTCTCCTCTCCCAGTTACCCACCTCTGGCAAAGAACACAGTGGGAGTGTGGAACGGAATGACAATAGCAGCCATGGCAGCAGTTTACACATGGAAGCAATCCTACATAGAAGGTGGACTACATCCCCCAAGCCTCAGGAAATCTGCGTGGAAGTATCAGGGGCTTTGTGTTTCCTTAAAGTTTTCAGTTAATGTAATGGCTGTGTGTGTGTTTTGAATGAATTAGAATGTGTTGTCAAAATAATAACAAATGTCTACTAATCTATGCAGAGTTGCTCGACAGTATTACTAAAGTGTGTAGCTGTAGTGATTTACAAGGATATTTTTTTAAATTGACTATGATTGATAAGTGATTTCTACAGAAATGGCTGAGTTGTAATAATGGAAAATATAAGTAACGGAACACTAATATTGTGAAGAGAGATCATATTTTAAGATAGAGAACTAAAATTACGTCCATCAGTGCCAGCCTCTGAGTTTGTGGGTTTATATTTATGCTCTCTACTATAAACATCGCACAACTTTGAGAAGTTGATAATGACAGTATTCTTTATAAGGAGAAAGCACTTGAAGACAAAAGTACCTAAAGCTTTTAAATATGACTTTCATAGGAAAGAAAACTGGGGTCTAGTTTGAACCTTGAAATAATTAGCTTCATTGTTACACTTTTGCCTTTTCTCAAATCTGGGCTGGGAGAGAATTGTTTTTGTACAACATACACATAATTGAAAATTCCTCCCTTTGATGTCTATCAATCACTGTCAATGTCCATGCTCCCATTCCTGTGGCTTTTAGTTTTTTACAAGATAATAAATGCATAAATGCTTGCATTAAAATTCTTTGTTTGATACAAGTAGACCAAAAGGTGTGGAAGTAAAGATGACTTACATGGGTGCAGCACACTTAACATCAGTCCTTACCGATGTGTAGGTATTGTTGAGTTGTTCTTATAATTCAGAGAACAAATTCTTTATACAATCTCTAGTTTCACAACAAGAATAACACATAAATATTGATCGTATACTGTGCCAGACATTGTTTTAACTTCTCTGCATGTGTAACTTTATTGATTCATCAAAGCTGCACTAAAACTTAATGTGAGTGAATTTCTTTTGCAAGTTTGTTGTACCTTGAACCCTAATGTTCCTCTCTTCTAATGTGTCTTCCACTCATACATGTAGAAGCATTAGAGGGCTGATGACCTTGCTGTGACACACTGAGGTCGTGCCATCTCTTCTTTTCCTTTAAATATACTAGGTGTGCATTGTTAGGGATTTTATTAGATCCAGTTTGGATTTTCTTTCCCCCATAAATTTTCCATTAGTTTGACTTACACAGGATGATATAACAAACACATATTAACCACTCTTTGTAATAGCTAACATGTAGTACCATATATTTATAATTTTTTTCATCAAAGTTTCACTTTTAGATACAGTTGAGGTCCTGCCCTTATAATTCACTTAAAAGTCTTTTTTCCTTAGATACAACTTATATACTTGTGCTGGTATATTGTCTACATATTTCTTTATGTTTTTAATTATTATAATTATGTGTAGCTCTTCTGCATTTTTAAGTTTATGTAATTGATGTATGATTCTATCAGTTTGCATTTTCTTTTCCACTGGAATTATAGTTCAAAAATATACCTCATTTTTATATAGATTTAACACTATTTAATTCTTGGAATGTTCTATTATAAATAAATCATAATGTACTTATCCATTTCCTTGCTGAAAGAGTTATAGCATCAACAGCATCTTGGCTTTAAATAGCGCTCCAATAAATATCTTTGGACATATGCTCAGAAATGTCTCCAGGGAAAGTAAAAAGAAATAGACTTTCTTGATCACAAAATAGGCATGTATTCCTTTATAGAGAATCCTCAATCACAGAGTATGTATTCATTCTTTCTTAGAGATTGCTCAATTATTCTTCAAAGTGCTCATAGCAAATTATAGTCCCAATAGCAACGTATTGTAATTCTAATTTTCATTTTTTATTGCTAACACTTTTTATCAGATAGATTAATTGATCACAATTTCATGAACACATTGGTAGCATTTATTATAGCTTTTACCTTTATGATTAAGAAATGGGTTAGATATTGAATACCTTTAGCCACCAGGGAAATGCAAATTAAAGCTAATTTTAGATTTCATTTTAACCCAGTCACAATGGTGAACTAAGGTAAGATAAAACATGTATATAAACATGTGCTAGTATGTATGTAGGGTATTGACTGGTTGTGGGAGTGAAAACTTGTACAATCACTCTGGAAATCATTGTGGAGGCTCCTTAAAAAGCTAGACATAGATATATTACAAGATCTAACTATACCACCTTTGGTAATATAATCAAAGGACTCTATGTCCTAATACTGAGTGAGATACCTGTTCATCCATATTCATGGCTGCTCTACTTACAATAGCCAAGAAATGGAAATAGCCTAAATACTTATCAACTGACGAGTGGATGATAAAAAACCATGGTTAATTTGCAAAATGGGATATTATTCAACAGTTGAGAAAAGTGATATTAAAAGGTTAATGAATATAAATAGAAACAATTATTTTTTTCTTTTCATTTATTATTATATTACATCCTGACTTCAGTTTCCCCTTCCTCCCCTCCTCCAAGTCCACTCATACTTTCTCTCTCACCCAGATCCACCCCTCCTCTTTTCCCTTCAGAAAAGGACATACTGCCAAGGGATATCAACCAAACATGGCATATCAAGTCATAATAAGACAATCATTTTTACTTGGGCCCAGAAATACAAATGTTCCATGTTATGTCATTTGTAGATGTTAGATTTATATCTTGAAATATTTGCAATTTATCTTCATACTTATAAAGGTTAGGAAATTAGTTAGGTACCAAGAAGGAAAGAGGAGAATAAAGGGAGGGGAGACAAAGTACTGGTATAAAGGCATAAAAAATAATTGGACAGTGATGGTTAAATAGACTAAGGATAGGAGGTCGGTGTAAGAGAAGGGATAATTAACACCGAAGAGCTTAAAAAAAGTCATTTAGAAACCTACTACTGTAGAACAGTCCTAAAATATGTGTGTTCTCGACATAAAATGTTTAAATGGATTTGCTCTATAACTGGGTGATAATTCCCTACTAGACACCGGAGGTTAACAAAGAAAAAATTCATTGCCAGGAATAGTTTACTTCTTTTAAAGTTGTTGATCAGTAAGTTCCATAGTCCACCAAACATTACAGGTATGACCAATGTTCTGAATTACCTTCCAGAACTTGAGAGTAGTATCCTATTGATGAAGACAACACATATTTGAGTCATAGAACATGGCAAAGTCAATCTGGTGCTCAGTTGATAGCTTCATTCCTATCAGCTAGATGTACACTACCAGAGGAGAAAAACACGAATCTTAGCTAGCTGTGAGGCCTGTGAACAACAGCAGTGATCAGCCTGGCAAGACATGTCCTCTCTCCATCTTGACCTGGGTCAGTTGTGACACAAATGTTATAGGAGTAACCATCTATTTTCTGATTAGATTTAAGTCTTGATCTGCAAGATAAAACCCGTCCCTCTGACCATTATCAGGGCAAAAGAACCCATGGCTAGGTATGTCATAGGCCTTAGGGGATTAATCTCTACTGTTGTTCTGAAGAATGGACAGATTATTATACTGAATCCTAATGATTTGAAGTTATTTCCATAGATTAGTGAATCTCTAACTCTTATCAGAGGAGCTTCTTTTTGCAGTAAATGTGATTAATACAAATACTGAAGGAATGAAGAAGAAAAGGTTTCAGAATGATCAATCTTAAGTGGGGCATCTATATCACTCCCTCCTCTTAAGGATAAGATGTGGGTGACTACAAGCAAATTATGTTTTCTGGACACAATGGTGTAGTTGTACATGTGAACTCAGAGTGATTATGACA
>PVIU01020133.1:0-34079 GCA_004026605.1 Ondatra zibethicus
GGACTAAGTTGCTTCCCTAGACCTAAAACTAGTTCTGTTCAAAACAATCGATAGTAAGCATCAGTGGAGAACTCAGCCAAAAACGGTCCCTCTATCATGCACACCCAAGTCTCAAGGACCCTCTTGGAAAGATGAAACAGAAAGATCATTGTGAGAGCCAAAATTACATTTCTACTTTTAATTATTGTGCCTAAGAAATCCAGGAAGCAAAAATGCCTCTGATCTGCAAGCCCCCTTGCAAGGACAGATAGGTCTTGAAATATCAGAGACTGGTCTACGGGAGATAACAAGTCACATGCTTTCACTCCCCTTAACAAGTTTGTTTGACCCATCGACACTGATGTGCTTGATCACATGGGTGTGAGGTTCACAGGATGAAGGTACACCAGGATGTATGCTTGCCCCTGATTGGCCGTAATCGAAAAGGCAATGAATTATGGGTTTTCCTTCTTAAATCACTACAAACTATGATTCTGGGCCATTTCCCAGGAACCTGGGTATAGACCCGGCCAGATCCCATCCACCTGGCCAGTATTTAGTTGAAGCTTGTTTCAAATGTGGTAGTGTCCTTATTCTCGATCAGTGGGATTAACATTATGAGAACCAGAAGGTAGAGAGGAGTGGACATCTAGACATGACAGGACCAGTTCCCTCACGCCTCTCAGCTGCTGTAGCTCCCTGCACCACATCCAGCCAGCCAACATTCTAGCAAAGAGAGCTAGGGGTACAGGAGCGCCCAGCACTAACTGAAGACCCATAGACAGCTTCTGGAGGAGGAAGCGCCTGTGTTCTATAAGGATATGGGCCCTGATACATTGACCACACTCCAGTGAGTGACCCCACACCCCAGAAGCATATGTATGGGCAGCACAGATTTGACTTCATGGATTTTTTTTCTAATGACATAAAGTTGGGGAGACAGAGGTGGATCTGGGAGGAGTTGGGGGGAGGAGCGGGAGGAGACTATTGTTAAGTTGGGAGCATAGCCCCCAGCCCCTAGCATCCATCCCAGCCTCCCTGGCCTGGGAGTTGTATTGGTCTGGACTCCAAATCCCAGCATGCCAGGTCCTGACCCCTCCCTGGGTCAGGCTCCCTGCTGTCCTGTCTCCCTACCATGTGCTTGGCCACTGGAGAGCTTCATTCTTAATAAAACGATGGCATTTGATTTGGTTTGATTTGACCTAATTAGATTTCTTGCACCAGCGGAGCTGCTCTTATTAATTTTTACTTAACATATGGAGGTCCCACCGAGATTTGAACACAGATCGCTACATTCAGAGTCCAGAGTGCTAACCATTACACTCTTTTCTTATTAATTTTTACTTAACAAGTATAATCAAAGCACCTTTATGAAATTTTCAGTGTTATAGAAATAGTACACTTTTCCAGTGAGAAATCACTCCATATACTTAATATGTATGAATTTGTAAGAAATTCATAAGAAAAAGTTCTTTAATAATGGTAGCACTTTGTCCATCTCTGGCTAATGCTCAAAAGAGGAGTCAGTCACAAATAGAAGATTTTCCTAACTTACACACACCTTAGGCTTATCAGTTCTATTATGCTGCCATCCTTAAGTTTCTTCTAGGTTTTGGCCTTGGGTTACACTTTGAACAATTGAAACAGAGACTCTGACTGAAATTACCTGGCATGAGTGAGAAGGAAACACAGAACATGCAACAAACCCACTTAGGAGTTAATTAGAGGGGGCATGTACAGGCCTGGAGAAGTCAGTGTGCAGAGAGAGAGGGGGGAAGATAGTGCGTCCAGCTTTTAAAAGCTGCCTAGTGCATGCACACAGGTGGTTGACATGGCTACGTCACATGCAGATAATGAGGCTCACGCGTGCATGCAAGGGTTTAACTGAGTCATACGTGGATGATGTAATCCATGCCGCACGTGGGTCATGTGGGGCCCTGGGGTCATTAGGCACTTCTGCCTGAGGGCTTGTCCACACATGCATGGCCCTAGAACCCACAAATGTCAGCCTCACTGTGGTTAAAATCATAACACTGACCACTTTGGCAGATGGGAGATTTGAACAGAAAAATATTATCAGAATTATTTCTTAGTTACATCAGTGCTTCGCTTTTCAAATAGTTGTTACCCAGGTTCATCTTGCCCAACTAGCAAAATTTAGCTTTTTCTAGTAAGAACACAGGGGACTTAATGGCAGGCCAGGACTCAATGGAGGTTGTGACCCTGTGCTGCCCCTTAGTCATGTTATTTGATATGCAGATGAGTTTAATGCGTGGCTCTAAGTCAGGATAGTAGTTTTATATCATAAGAATGGGAACGGAGCCTAATTGGAGGCGAATCTTGGTCAATAACTGTTGGGAGGAGGGTCACTTGTTCATCCCGGCCACCCAGCCATGAAATAATCACACAGAAAATGTATTAATTAAATCGCTGCTTGGCCCATTAGCTCTAGTTCCTTAATGGCTAACTCTTATATTAATTTAACCCATTTCTATTAATCTGTGTATTGTCACATGGCTGTGGCTTACTAGGTAAAGTTCCAGGCGTTTGTCTCTGTCGACTCCATGGCTTCTCTCTGACTCTGCCCTTCTTCCTCCCAGCATTCAGCTTAGTTTTCCCTGCCTAGCTAAGTTTTGCCCTGCTATAGGTCCAAAGCAGTTCTTTATTCATTAACCAATAAAAGCAACACATAGACAAAAGGACATCCCACACCAAATAACCCTTAGCAGGAACTTTTTCAGCCACCCTAAACTTCAGTTGTGGTACAGAATTTTCTTTCTCGGTTAATGACAAGTTTGGTTTAGTACACTACTTATCTTACAGTTGCATTGGAACTGAAATTCCTGTAGTTGAATTTTACTTTGTATAACTTATGATCTCCTAATCACATTTATTAATAAATACTTTATAGCATCAATTTTGTTATTTCAAGTTTCTCCTGTAGCAAAATAATTAATAAAAAAATTTAAAGACTAATTAATAGTATGATAACTTTAGTTTGTAACTCCATGGATTATTTTATGTATACTTGAATAAACTAAAACATTTAAAAGAATTATTAATTTAAGATCAGGCATATACACATATAAACATCTAATTTTATAAGATCAACATATAAGGGACAAGGGAAGGATTGCTAAGAAGGAAATGTTATTGAAGTCAAGACCACTCCCACAGGCTATTTAAACTGCTCCCCAGAAAATAAACACGTAGTTTTCCCTCTCCCTCTTCAGGGGTGGCATTGGTGGCTTTCTATTTCCCCTCAGGGCCACCCTGGAGCACAGGCATCTAATTAAACCTGGATATCTTTTAATTTGGTTTGATTTGGTTTGATTGGGATTATTTTGTGTTGACAGAGAGGTTCAGTTAGGAAATATTCCTAACATCTTGGAGGTCCCATCGGCGGCTGTTTTTCCCATGGGCCTAAAGCCACCCATGTGTTGGAAACACCCTTATTCCCCCTCCCTCCCACCGATGCTCTCCTTCAAGCTAAAACTGGCTTCCAGGCTAGATCAGCTTCATCTTGGTGAGTCTTTTTTTTTTTTTTGCCTATGTAACTAGTGTTTTGGGTGACCCATTCATGCTTACTTTTTTCCATTTTGGGGATTTCATTGAAGTTGCAGTCTACACTGGGACCCTGACCATTCAGTTTTCACAGCTCTGTTTGGCCCAAGGATTGTCTCAGTGGACACGCTGTGATTGACTTGAGCCACACAATTGGACATAGACTTGGGTGCTTGCAATTCGAAGCCAGATCAGTTATCACCCCTGGGCTTCCTCTTACAAAATTTTATAAATTGCAACTGTACGATACAATCTGTCTGTCCCAAGCGGCTAATTTCTCTATGCACTAAGATTTGGCCTCAGTACAACCTTGACAATGAGACGTGATGGCCACCAGAGGGAACCCTTGAGTTTACCGTCCTCCAAGAAGAAAATTTTTGTCACCATGGGGACAAATGGACAGAACTGTCATATGTCCATGGCTTTTGGGCACTGTGTTCTTACCACTCCCTTGGTAGCCAGTGTCTTGCAGCACTGGTTCTGGTCACTAGGGTCACAGAGCTTCCAGATTCCCAGCCATCTGGGAATTGGGACCCGGATAGCTCCTGCTGGACCATGCAGCCAGAGGCACTGGCCCTCCCCCACTCACTTGAACCCTCACTACCCAACCCCCTCCTGTGGAGCAACATTCTCCACACTCCTCTCCTTGCCCACCCCCACCTATTCCCTCCCCAGCCAAGCTGGAAGTTCAAAGTCAACTTTTCTCCTTACCCACCTTCCTCCCCTCCCACCCACCACATCTCCCTACCCTTAGACACCCTCTATGCACTGAACAAACCCCTCTCAATCCTTCCGCACTTCCTCCCATACCAGATCTCACCATAACCCTGCCCTTCTCTGCCCTCTCTGGGAAGTAACAGGAGCTGGTGGCATTCTTAAAGTCCATGTTCCCTTTTCTCTTCCAGATCTCTCTCAGATAGAAAAACAGTTGGGTTCCTTCTCTGCTAATCCTTCTGTTTATATTAAAGAGTTCACTATCTCTCCCAGGCCTACAATCTAACCAGGCATGACTACTATGTCATCCAAGCTTCAACTCTCAATCCTTAAGAATGAAGTACAATTCAGGTAGCAGCAAGGCAGTATGCAGACCAGACTCACCTAGTAGATAGTACAGTCCCTGTGGGGAAAGTGGCTGTGCCAGAACCACACTGGGACTACCAACCTGGCCAAAGTGGCCAACAGAGGTGGAACATCATGATTCATTGCCTCCTCCAGGGTATAGAAATGGTCTCAGAAAAAGTAGTTAATTTTGACAAACCTTGAGAAATCACACAGCTAGGTGATGAAAACCCAGCGATTTTTTTAAAACCAATTACAAGAGACCATGGTCCAATATACCAGGCTGGACCCAGCCTCCTCAGTGGGAGCCACAGTCCTGGCTACCCATTTCATTTCTCAGTCAGCACCAGCTATTAAAAAAAAAAGTTTAAAAAGGCTGAGGAAGGTCCCCCAAACTCCTCTACAGGAATTGGTGAAAATGGCCTTTAAAGTTTTTAATGCCCGAGAAGAGATAGCTGAGTCTTCCCAACAGACAAGGCTACAACAGGCGGCAACGCTCCAAGCTCAACCCTAGCAGCTGCTCTGAGGCCACTGGGACTCCCAGAAGGGTGACGAGGGAAGTCAACCATGAGGCTCCATCCCACCGGAGCCCAGCCTAAGTCACCCTTGCTGGCAGGCAACTTCAAATGTGGTCTAAATGGCCATTTGGCACCATATTGCCCTGGGTCTCCTATGAAGCAATGCCCTATCTGCCAGCAACCTGGACACTGGAAATCACAGTGCCCCCATGCAAGCTCATCCTCTATGCCACGCCACAGGGGTCCAGCCCCACCAACATCAGCAAGTGAGACTGTGCCAGCCTTCAAACTTCTCAGCCTTGCAGAGGATTAATGCAGCCCAGACTTGGTGGCTCCCACAACCCTCTCCAAGCCTAGGGTAATGCTACAGGTAGCAGGTAATTCCATTGTTTTTCTTTTAGACATGGGAGCTACCTATTCTGTTTAACATCTTACTCGGGCCTTACGTTACCCTCACCAATTTCAGTTATGGGGGTAGATGGAACCATTCCTCCCCACTTAAAACTTTGCCACTGCCCTGCATTCTTGCAGGCGATTCTTCTCTCATTCTTTCCTAGTGATACCTGCTTGCCCTGCACCTCTACTGGGTGGAGATATTCTCAGCCGTTTCTGGGCCACATCCACTTTGGTCCCCACACACTCTTCTGAGTCTCACTTTCTTCTCACTTTAATGGCCTCACAGGTTCCTACCCCAGACTGTTCTGTCCCTACTCTCCCTGATCCAGCAGATCCCCAAGTATGGGACACTTCTACTCCTGTGATTGCTACTCACCACAAACCAGTCCTAGTTCACCTTGAAGACCCTTCGTCCCTCCCTTCCAGACCCCAGTTTCCTAGTTCTGAAACCCACCACCGAGGTCGTAAGCCTATTATCACCCATCTCCTATCCCAAGGACTTTTCATTCCTATCCACTCACCCTGCAACACTCCAAACCTTCCACTGTGCAAGCCCTCTGGTGCTTACTGCTTGGTTCAAGACCTCTGCCTCATAAATGAGGCGGTTATTCCAGTTCACACTCTGGTTAACAACCCAACAATCTCCTGTCTAATGTCCCTCCTACCACCTCCTACTTTACTGTTCTGGACCTAAAAGATGCCTTCTTTACTGTCCCTTTACACCCTGACTCATACTTCCTCTTTGCCTTCACTTGGGAGGACCCTGACTCCCAGTTCCCCAGACAGCTTACATGGGTTGTTCCCTTCACTGTTTTTGGGACAGCCCCCATTTCTTTGGCCAAGCTCTGGCTCGAGATCTCTCAAACTTTGACAGAGGTTCTAGCATGTTCCTTCAGTAGGTCGACAACCTACTTCTCTGCAGTCCTACATTGTCTCTGTCCCAACAGGCCACATCTGTGCTCCTAAACTTCCTTGGATCCCTGGAATATTCAGTCTCACCAACTAAGACTCAGCTGTGCTCTCCTAGAGTGGTATATTTGGGGGTTTAACTTAGCCCAGGGTCTAAGACCCTCACCTCTGACAGGGTTCAGGCCCTGAGAGATTTACAGCCTCTCACTACAGGAGCTCAGATCCTCTCATCTTTGCCCTGTTAGGGTTCTTCCACCATTGGATCCCTAATTTTGCCGTTATAGCCAAGCCTTTGTACCAAGCAGCCAGAGAGACCCACGCAGGGCCTCTCACCCACCTGGCCATTGTCTGCTGCAACTTCTCTCTATTGCAAGATGCCCTTCTAACAGCCCCTGCTCTTGCTCTTCCAGACCCCATGAAGCCTTACCACCTTTATACAGATGAGAGGTCAGGAGTGGCCACAGGAGTTCTAACACAATGGGCTGGGCTTTTGAATCATGCTGTCACCTTTTTATCCAAACAGCAGGACCTCATTATCTGTGGATCGCAACCATGCCTGAGAGCTCTGGCAGCAGCAGCTAAACTCACTTGGGAGGCTCTCAAGATCACCTTGTCTGAGCCAATCATGGTATATTCTACCTACCGCCTCTCAGACTGAGACAGTCCTCTCTCTCTCTCTCTCTCTCTCTCTCTCTCTCTCTCTCTCTCTCTCTCTCTCTCCCCTTGGGCTTTCATGAGTCCAGGCTCTTTACTTACTGTTTCTGGAAAAGTGCCAAATTTCTTTGGCTTCTAGTCCTGCCCTAAACCCCACAACTCTGCTTCCTGTTCCCTCCCCCTCTGGTACCTCCTCTCACTCTTGCCCAGAGGCTGTAGAGGCTTTACCCTCAACTTGGTAGGGTCTCATAGACCAGCCACTTATAGATCCCCAACTCAGCCTGTTTGTTGATGGAAGTTCCCTTATAGATGAATCAGTAAAGCACCAGGCAGCATATGCAGTGGTCACTTCCACTAACACAGTTGAAGTGATCTGCCTGCCAATGGGAACCTCCTCACAAATGGCTGAATAAATTGCCTTAACTAGGGCACTCTAAATAGCCAAGGACCAAGGAGCTAATATCTATATTGACTCTAAATATGCCTTCTTAACGGCCAATACTCATTCTGCACTCTGGAAGCTTCCTTACTACCAAGGGCACTCCCATGGTTAACAGACCCCTTAGAGCCAACCTCTTGAAGGCCCTCCAACTCCCTGCAGAAATAGCCATTATTCACTGTTGGGGACACAAGTTCTCCAAGGACCAAGTGGCCTTAGGTAATGCCAAGGCTGACTCGGTGGCCCGGGATCTGGCCCCCAGCTCCTCAGATTCCGCAGAACATATTTTGTTCTTAACTTCCTCCTATCAGCCCTGAGAGGGACGAGCTGATAAAAAGGGGGCCACGAAAACAAAAGATGGATGGTTCTACTTAAATAACCATCTCATCCTTCCTCAAGGCCAGGTATTGTCGATCATTTCAGACATCCACCAGACCTTACACAGAGGCCCCAAAACTTTTTTCTGCTTTTTGGAGCCCCTCTTTGACCCCACCCATATCTGAGATTGTATTTCATAGGTTCACTCCTCCTGCCAGACGTGTGCCCAGGACAACGCACAAGGGACTCTCCACATATGTCAGTCTCTATACCAGCTTCATGGATACCAACCACATGAAGACTGGCAAGGTGATTTCACCCATATGCCTACTCAAAAAAAAAAAAAACTTTATTATCTCTTAATACTTGTGGACACTTTTACAGGATGGATAAAATTGTTTCTGGCCTCCAGGGAATGGCCGATGTGGTGGCTCAGGTACTCCTGGACCACATCATTCCTCAGTTTGGCATCCCATGGACCGTCCAGATGGACAATGGGCCACCCTTCACTTCCAGGGTCATGGAGCTTATATCAGAAGCTCTCAACATCTCCTGGAAATTCCTCATCCTCTACCATCCACAATCCTCTGGAAAGGTGGAGAGGGCCAATGGACTCCTCAAACAATAGCTAATCAAGCTCCTCATTGTACTCAGGTTATCTTGGCCTCCCTTCTCCCCATTGCCCTTACTCACCTCAGAGACCCACACCTCTCACTGAGCATGAACCAACCAACACCCAGCTCTCCCCTCCCCCACGTCACCCCATGCCCACAGGAATAGCCAGACTTGAGTCGATGCCCCTTTTTCCAAAGAGAACCTAAAATGTTGGTCATAAATATCACCTCAGCTTCCTGTCATCCCTTATACAAACAGTCTGAGATGTCATCCCAGCCTCTGGCCTCCATCTTTGGGGTCCCTTCCCTGTGCCCATCGAACTTCGACCCCTCCCCGTGGAGGGTCAAAGTAGCCCCGCCAAACCTTAACCCCTCCCCAGGAAAGGTCAAGGCTATTTAAACTGCTTCCCAGAAAATAAACAGGTTGTTTTCCCTCTTCTCTCTGTTGGTTACAATGGTGACTTTCCATTTCCCCTTGGGACCACCTGGAGCGTAGGCGTCTAATTAAACCTGGATATCTTTTAATTTGGTCTGATTTCGTCTGATTGGGATCATTTTGTGTCGGCGGAGAGGCTCAGTTAAAAAAATATTCCTAACATAAAATGTAGTGGTTGTAAATAATTACTTGCCTAGCCAATATTTGTGAAATGAAAATTGACAGAATCAATGAGTTAAATAGACCATATACAATGATATTGGAGAGCTCAATACACCATTCTCAATGAGGAACAGAAAAACCAGGAGGTAGGAAAGGAAATTCAGGATTTCAGCCCAAGAAAGCAAGTTGGTCTAATACACATATACAGAACACTCCACCCTGCAAGTAGCATGCATCCCTCCCATGTATACAGCTCTGAGCTTACACCATGTTAACTCACAAACAAAGCATCAATACATTTTTAGAAGACTGGTGTCAAGTGTTCTCTCAGACTACAATAAGAAGAATATAGAAATTAATGGACATAAAATTAAGGGATTCGCAGAATATTGAAACTTAAAACACATTTAAAAAGCCAATGAATGAAGAAGAAAACACAACAAAAATTAGAAAATACTCAGAGACAAATGAAAACAAAAATGTAACATACAAAAATTTATAGACTCCAAAGCATAGCTAACAGGTTCATTTAAAGACTTTTAAACACATTGAAATCAGGAAAGATAATGAGTCAGAAATGTAACTTGTTAACTTAAGGGACCATCTCAAGATAGATGCACTAAATCCAAAGCTAGCAGAAGGGAAGAAATAATGTTTTTAATAAAAAACATAATATACAGAGGAGAAAAAATTAAATAATTTATTGACTATTTAAATGTTGTTTATCAGGTTTTAAACTTGAAAGACACATGCAACATACACTAGAGAAAAAAAAGATTGAAATGACTGAACTCAGAAGTGAAATAGGAAACATTACCAACTGTGCTGAAATCCAAGGGATTGTTAGGAAGCACTATGAAGACTTGTACACCAATGAAGTGAACAACCCGGAGGAAATGGATAAACTCTTAGGAATACAATGCATACTTCTCTGATTTTGATATGTATATTTTAGTAAAATATTAAGAACTAGAAAAATAATGAGGAGGCTGGGGCTTCACAAGTTAAGAAATATAGCCGTTGTCACATGCCTTGCCACCAGTTTCCATAACCATGCCTCCCATGTGCCTCCTGCTGTCTCATCCAGCCAGTCATCAGGTCTAGGTCTCCTGTGTCTTTCCAGGTTCTAGACCCAAGGTTTTGTTCTGTTTATTGTTTCTATGCTTGGCCTTCCATTTTTGGCCTCTCAGAAGCCGCCTTCATCAACCATAACCGTGGTCCAAAGGCTTTCTCTACTTTTTTTTCTGCCCCACTCTTCTGCTACCTTTCTTCTTCACGCTCAGGCCCTACTGTGTGCGATTTTCAAATACTGCATTACATTAATATTATCCCTTTTTCTTTGTCCTCCTTAAACCAAAAAGTCTAAAAGACTGTAATCCAGCATATTCCTTAAAGAGACCACAAAGCACATGGCAGTTAATAAAAGCTTATATTAAATAAATACCACTTGTGATTTTAAGCTGGAGGGTTATTGGAACATAGCCACAGGGAGATGGCAAGAATCATAAAACTGTGGTGGCTACTGGCAACTGTAACGTTTCTTCCCTCCAGCAAGCACTCCTCAGTGGACCAGGACAGCATGGCGGGGAGAGGAGCCCACACAAACCCCAGAGACCATGTGTTCCTTTTTCCAACACCAGCCTAAATAGCCTGTGGGAGTGATCCTGACCCTCCCTGGGGAAGGGACTGGGCTTGGCAGGCTAGGAGTTGGAGTCCGGAAGTGGAGTTCTGCCCAAGGCCACTCCCAGGCCAGGGTCTGGGGTGATGCTTCCAATCAGCATCTTGCTGACAAAGCTTCACAAAGTCTGTATGTGATATTAGTATCCTTTAGTAGAGAAGAGTATTGCCATTTGTCACGCACCAAATCTGTCACTTCCATATAACATAAAGAGTAATTTACATGAATATTAAGTTCCACCCCATAAGAGTTTTCTTTCTGGGCATCTAGAAATGGCTTTTTTTAAGCCATTAGTATACCTTTGGATGCATTGAAAGAAATCATGGAGTCTCTAATTATTTAGCATAGACTGACGTGTATGTGTATACATGTGTTAAGTACAGAAGCTAGACACATCAGACCTAGGAAAGCTACAGCACGTTATCCACAGTGCTACCCTAAGCACCAGCTCATTCCTTCTCAGGGTGTGTAGAAACTCAGGAAAACATCTGTCCTAATATACTTCTCATAGGTACTGTTCTCGGGGGAAGGAAAGTGACACCCACTTCACGAATCTGAAGTTAGCCCTTTTTCTAAAAGGAAGATGAAAGAAGTTCCAGGTATGATCGTCATCCTGCCCCAGGTAACGAAAAAATCCCCTAACAAAACAAAACAAAAAAAAATAGGATGCCTTTATAATAAAATCCATAACCCAATACAATTGCCGTCTTCCTGTCTTAACGATGCCGGCATCCCTGATGCGTAACTTACATTTAACTGGCAACATTCTGGGCTACTCGTATTAACTGCAATAGGCTGAACAGCTTGAACTTCAATAAAATGTGCATTAAGTGACTGAGTTAATTTAACCTCATTAATCCTCAACCCAACAGAACCATTGAAAGCCTTCCATGCTGCCAGAGCTCCCTCTACAACATAAACATGGCCCTGCAGGAAGCGGGCACCCAGAACACCCTGAGGCTCCAGTTCTCACGCCGTCACTGAGGGGTAAATGGCCGCATAATGGCCAACACCAGGCTTCAAGTGCATCTTAGAGTCACTGGCTCTGACCATCTGAGCTAACACTGAGGCCAGTTCTTAAAAATAAATTCGCTCTGTACTTTTTTGGTGGCTTCTTCTTTTTCGACTAAATAGGCTACAATTCATCAAAGAGCAACCAACGTTCTTGTTCCAGCCCCTGTTTTTGCCTTTTGACTTATATGTTTTTGGAATATAAAAGACTATGCTTAATTAAAATAAAAATTTCACCTACCTACCTCCCTCCAACATCTTCCCATACAGAAGGAAAATTCCAGAAGCAGTAACAACAGTGAGTTGTCAGAATGTACTAAAAGAAATTTGAATGTACTAAAAGTGATTGACACAATTTCAATATTTACTCACATATTTGCTGTTGTCCTTGAGACTATTCGGTGTCATAGTTATTTTTATGTCTGAGGTGATGTGCTTGGGGTTACCTGTGCTAATCATACTCTGTCACTAAGTTGCACCCCTATCCTGCACACTTAGCTGTAGGTAATGTTGCAGAACTCTTACAAAAAGATACATTGTATGGACTGCACTGCTTGTCCTAGACTTAGGGACGGGAAAAAGCCTTTTATTTGGGGATTGCTTGATTCGTTCTTATTCATATTACTCTCAGACCAAGAAGACATGTAGCCCCATGCTGTTTCCAGGTTCTACCTATGACAAACAGTGCTGCTATGAATATAGTTGAGCACATGTCCTTGTGGCAAGATTGAGCATCCTTTGGATATATATCCAAAAGTGGTATTACTGGGTCTTGAGGAAGGTTGTTTCCTAATTTTCTGAGAAATTGCCATACTGACATCCAAAGGGGATGTACCAGCTTTTACTCCCACCAGCAGTGCAGGAGTGTTCCCTTTTCCCCATAACCTCTCCAGTGTAAGTTGTAATCAGTGTTTTTGATATTCTTGATTTTTGAATGTTACTCCAATTTGTTGGTAGAAAAATAATTATTTATTTGTCAACTAGTGGAAACATCCTGCCTAGACTTCCATAATGTTTTTATAATAATCAAAACACCATTTAGGCCTATAACTTTATAGAGTAATGGCTACGCAAATGCATCTGTTCTTCTTTCTTTCTCATCTTAAGGTATGGTTATGATATTTAGAAAAACTGGCTGACACAGAACGCAAAGGAGGGTCCCTTCTTCTCTAGCTCTCCCTAGTACTTATTCACAATTCTAGTCTTACAAACGATTTCATAAATGCATTGCAAAGAAACATTGTAACATATAAAACAGCCATATAATCCCCAAATACCCAAAATCAATTAGCTAAAAGCATTATGAAGAAGAAATTAGTATTGACATATTATATGCTACTTTAAAAATAAACAAAAATATAATTTAAATTCTTAAATATTTTAATGATCAAGTATCTCCTAAGTTAAGTCTCAGTTGCCTTTACTCGGTAAACCCCTGTTTTCTCTAGGAAAATAACTTCATTAAAAAATTGTTAGGCTTACTTAGAAAATGTATCTTTTTTTTCTTTCTTCTATACTGAAGTAAGGATAAAACCAAGGTGATGTATGTCATTGGTCTACTCAGGATCAAGATTGTAATCTCCAGAGAAGTATATTAGAGTTTGTGTTCACTTCTAAAGCTTAAATTACATAGAATTTCAGAAAATGCATGCATCAGTTATAGAGAATTGAATGGAGTATAAAACTCTGTCGTACAGCTTCTTCAAATGTTTTAAAATGTGCTTCATGACCCTTTATGGGTCTTGCAAAACCATCCGACAACAGAATTGGCTTTAGAGCATGAAAAGATACAAAATGTTTTCCAAATTGAAAGCATACGAATCCAAGTTATTTCTGGCAGGGTTTACACCTGTTGCCTCATGGGCCTTCACTGCAGCCTTGGTTCTGAAACCACTACACAGCACATGCATTTTGCCTTGAGCACACCAGCAGACCAGGCCTGAAGCATCTCAGACGTGAGACGATTGTATGTTGTGAATAGTGCTCTCTAGGTACAAAGCTGGCTCTTCTTACAGAAACACAGTGGTTTAATTGTGGTATACAAAGACACGGTTTTCCTGCTACTCTTCAGCACGTACCAAATTTGGATGTCTTTGGGTTGTATTCTATTACAGCACAATTTTAAAACTTGCTTTTAAGTTGCTGCTAAAGGCACCTTGGCTTTGGATTAGGACAAAACGTTCAAATGTCTCAGAAATGGTCCTAAGCTATTTTTACAATGTATTTCTAAAAAGAGGCATTCTCAGTGTTGATGATTATAAACCAAAGCAATCAACCATGGAAAACACTGAAAATGTTCTGCCCTAGAGTATCTTCTGTTCCTATGGCAAAATAACATGACAGAAAGCAATTTAAGAGAGAACAGGCTTATTTCAGCTCACAGTCCAGATTATACCACATCACCAAGGCAAAGTTGAGGCAGCAGCAATCTAAAGCATACAGTCCCATCAGATCCACAGTCAAAAGCAGAAACAAATAAATATTCGCATGCTGCCTGCTTCGCTGCTTTGGCTCAACTTGATTTATCCATGCTTGTACAGTCAAGATCACCTGCCTCGGACTGCTGCCACTGACACCAGTTCATTTAATCCACACAGTTCCCCCTGGATATGCCCACAGGCCAACCCAATAGAACCTTCCTCACTGAGATTCTCTTCTATAATGATTCTAAGCTGTGTAAAATTGAAAAGGTTGGCCACCAGGTGCTCTATGTTGTAATATCAATGATTTAGACAACATTGAATCAAAACCTTTATTTAGAAATTGCAACGGGACGATGGTGGTGCACACCTTTAATCTCAGCACTTAGGGAGGCAGAGGCAGGTGGTTCTCTGTGATTTCCAGACCAGCCTGGTTTACAGAGTGAGTTCCAGGACAGTCAGAGATACATAGAGAAACTCTGCCTCAAAAAAACGAGCAAGAAATTGCGCTTCTGTGCAAAGTTTCCTGTTTTAATAGAAACAATGATTGAGATTGTATATACAGAGAGAGAGAGAGATATAGATATAATATAAATTATACGTAAACACACACACAGAGATAGAAAACTAGGTCATGAATTTGAGAGAAAGTAAATAGGTACATCAGAGAAGGTGGAGGGAGGAAAGGGAAGGGGAAATGATGCAACTATGTTTTAATCTCATTAGTATGCAAATTTTCATTAATCTTTAATAAATGGTAAAAATTATATGTATACCAAATAATTGCTTCAAAGTAAGTTATGACTTAATTTCTTGGCATAAGGGTTCATGAGTGGAAGCATTCAAGAAGCTCTGCTCTAAGCGTTATGACTCCATGACCAAGCAAGAAACTCCCATTTTAAAGAATGCAATAAAAAGAACAAAAAGGTTCTTAAAAGAAAATGAAATATAAGTTAAAATAATTACCTAAGAAGGTAGACTATTTATTTTTTTGGCTAGTAATTCCAGAAAAATTATAGATCTCAAGTAAAATGCACTTTAAAAACTAGGCCAGGTCTACATTTTTCTGTTGCAGTCGCAGAAGACAAAGTTTACATCACTATTTAACCAACTATAATTTTACCCAAAAAAAGCTTATGAAAATAACATAAATTATATGTGCTAAGGTCAGTGATAAATAACCATGAATAAAAAATTTTAGGAAAAATAGGCTATCTTTAGAGAACACAGATCAATTCATATTTCCGAACTCTAATATATAACATCCTTTAAATCATGTCCAAAACATTGAAAAATGTAAATATCCCTTGCACTGCTGCCAAAATATGTCTCTTGATAGCTTCCTAGTTTTATATAAATGTGTAGATTTTATGGACACCTTTTTTCTTTCTTAAAAAATTCTTTTTGCAATATATATTTAAAACAAAAATCATATAACATAATACTGAAACAATAGTAAATGTAATATTACAATAGTAAATGTAAGAGTTTTACTTCAGGATGTGAAGCAATTCAAAAGCATATGAGATGATAATTTCTGATGATATAAAAAGCTAAAATAACTGGGATGTTACATCTTCCCAGCACTATCTTTAATATGTTGTTCTATTTTATTCTAAGTTCTTCCATCAAGATGTGCCATTCTAAATAAATCCATATTTGTTACCAAGCTATAGAATCGTTAACATCTGTCCATAATCTATTCAAACATTGGTATCCAATCATTTCAAAAATTATTGCAAAAAAACCTGTTTTCATACAGTTCATTTTTATAAGAGAAAATAATTTCTCTAATGTCTCAGATACCAATGCCACCAAAACAGGTGTCACACATTTGAATGACTGGTCCCTCGTTGCTGGAGTTGTCTGGGAAGGTTTAGGAGGTGTGGCCTTGTTAGAAGTGTGTCACTGGAGGTGGACTTCAAAGTTTCAAAGCCTATACCATTCTTTCTCACGTTCTCTCTCATTCTCCTCTCTCTCTTTCTCTCTCTCTCTTTTCCTCCCTCACTCCCATCCTCCTGCCTTCACATCTGTATCTAAGCGCTCAGTTAGTACTGCTGCACTATGCCTGCCTCCTGCAATGCTTCCTATCATCAGGAACATGCACTCGTCCTCTGAAACTATACGCAAGCCCCCAATAAATTCTTTCTTCTGTAAGACACCTTGGTCATGGTTTTTCATCGTAGCAATAGTAGCCCTAAGACATATCCATAGTTCATATAAATTTATATATTGTATTTCTTGCTAAGAACTCAAATCAGGAAAGACTATAATTAGGGTTCATCATGTTTCCTATCACTTCTAGGAAGGACAGCCTGGAGTGAGAGCTTCAATTTGAATTTAACACTTGTAAAATAAATGAGACGGCAACTTCTAATTTGGGTATCTGAGAAGCAGTCATATTCTGTATAACTTTTCCAAAATAATCATTTGAGGAAAAATAAACACTGCTTCCCTGGTGATATTTGTACAGTACTTCTCCCTGGCATTAAAGGTATATTACTGTTTAACTAGTGCTGTGGCAATTAAGACCATAAACTCAAGACTGCCTCTTTAAACACAATAGCTTTTTATGTAGAGGTTTAAGATTTACTGAGTCTGATGAGCAATTCTAGTAGAGATTGATGTATTTTATGTTATTTTTGATGACCATGCCATCATAGTTTAGTGATTGAATGATATGATTTAATCAAACTGACCAAAATTAACTAGTATACTCAGTGTTATGATTAATATAATTTCATAAACTCCAGCATTATGTGCATTATACTTAATATCTCAATTCAATATTAAGATGAAATTTTAGTTAGAAGAGATCCTTAAGGTGAAATATTCTTTCTCCTGGATTGCCTCGTATATGACATGTAATGATATTTACCTTGCATATAGGAAAAAAACCCTCATTTGACAACTTCCTTGAATAAGGATTAAGAAGCACAAGTGATGACTGCCAATGCCAAGCATGAATATATTAATTATTCTAGAACTATTACTGCTGTGTCATGTTATGACAGAGATTTGTGAGGAAACAGAAGGAAGGAAAAACTTTAACATTCTGAAGTCTAAGGTGCTTAGGTTGGGAAAAGAAAGTTCATATCAGATTCGAAGAAACAAAAGTACCTAAAACTTTTCATGAAATGTTCATTTCAAAGGGTTTGGTTTTGATTGCTGTAGAGTTTGACTCTTTATGATGGACATAGCAACAAATCCCCTTTTATTTCAGTTACAGCTTCAAAACTGGGGTCTAGTGTCTTGTATAATGAGAGGATTAATTCCTAGGCCACATTTAAATTTGTTGAGAAGTAGGATCACAGTTGGTTAGAAGTGTCTGATATAGGGAAGAAGTTAAGAATGGACAAACGAATGGCGCATTACCGACAACTCTTACTGGGACAATGCTTTATATTCTTGGCATATGTGCTTGTCCCTCTGTCTTAATTAGGGTTACTATTTCAGTGATGAAGCACCACAACTTGGGGGAGGAACAGGTTTATTTCATTCACAGTTCCACATAACAGTTAGCCATCAAAAGCAGTGCGGGCAGGAACTTAAGCTGAGAAGGAACCTGGAGGCAGAAGCTGATGCAGAGGCCATGGTGGGGTGCTGCTTACTGGCTTTCTCCTCATGGCTTGCTCAGCCTTTCTTATAGCACAAGGGATCACCAGCCCAGGGGTACCCCCACCCACAATGGATTAGGTCTCCCCACATCAATCACTACTTAAGAAAATGCCCTACAGACTTGCCTTCTGTCTGATCTTTTGTTTTCTTTTGGGGATCTGGGGTTTTGAGACAGGGTTTCTCTGTGTAACAGCCCTGACTGTCTTGAAACTCACTAGACCAGTCTGGTCACACATTCACAGAGATCTGCCAGCCTCTGTCTCCCCAGAGCTGGGATTAAAGGCGTGCACCACCACCGCCCTGTTCTGTAGTCAGATTGTATGGAGGCATTTTCTCTATTGAAACTCCCTCCTCTCATATAACTCTAGCTTGTGTCTAGCTGACATAAAACTAGCCAGCATACCCCACCAGCCCACACCTCTGCCTACCATGAATAACTGGAAGTTATAAGGCTCCTGACTGACCAATCCACAATCGTTGACAAACATTCGAAGATACCAGCAATTGTTAGATTGGCTCCTCCGTTCTATAGGCTAGGATAGGTGTCATTTAAAAAGTACTAAAACTAACTTCAAATTATTTTCCAGCATCCACCCATTAATCATCATGTTTCCAGTATGAGCACTCTCTTGAGGACATGCTCACCAACTCTTTGGAAAACTCCTAGTCAATTCTTGCCTTCCTCTATTCTGTCACAATGGATGGAACCAACCAAGTAGAGGGGGCTTTGAAAGGAGAAGGAGGATAAACTAGCAGTTCAGAAATACTTCTCAGAAGTTTCTGAAATACTTAAATGTTAACACACAGGAGTTTCTGTTCAAATGTGCTCTGCTAACACATCAAAGGAAACATCACAAAAAAGAAAATGGAAGATCAGCACAATGGATCCTAGACCATTCCTTAGTCATGAACCCCCATGTAGGATACTGTTGTTTTTCTGGATGATTCTATCATTCCCATTGATATCCCTGCCATTACTAAACATAGATAATGGGAAAGTAATATACTCTCTTTTCTATTATATATAGGTTTTAATAAAATTTTACATGTAAAACATAATTCTGCCTTATTTTCTACAGTACAAATAATACAATCCAAATAATAGCTGCAAATTCCTCAGGTTGCATTTACAAATTAAAGGAATTTTTGCTGATGTTAATCAAAGTGCAAAGGCAAAGTACACAGTCGTTCTTAACATGACTAATGAGTACAATACGCTCTTTGGAACAGATACTGTTAAAATGACATATATTTTCAAAATGATTCTAGTGCCCTATTTTAAAGAAATTTAACAAGCATCTACTATCTTATTGCTCATGGTTATCTTATGAGTTCCAATTCAATATTCTTTTAGACAGAAAAAGCTATGCATTATGGCTGGGAGTGTTCAGACAATAATTCTATGATAGCAATATTCCATGATAGCAATAAAGTGTCTGCTTAGAGAATACCAGAACTCCTCAAATCCATGTAGAAAGCCTTAGTTTTGCATTAACAAAACGTGTTTGTCGTAATACCAGGGTGGGAAAAATTCATAAGTTGGAGTATATTTTATGAGTGTAGACATGAAAGAATGTGTGAGGACTCCATACATAGAACCAAGTTGTGGTTAGGAGGGAACTTGTCACTCAGAGTCCTGGGCTTCTGGGGAAAGCTGGGTACCTTATTCTTACTTATAACTATCACAGTGTTGACAATTTCCACTCACTTCACAGTTTTGCCTTAGGCAGATCACGACTAATTAAGTAGCAAAATGCTGTTTTTATTTTTAAAAATTGTTTAATGAATGTATTAGTTCAAGGGATAAATTTGTATACTGGAAATGAGAGAAATAAAATTCTTCTCAAGGATCCATCCAATAGAAAATTCAAAACTTACAAAAATTCGGAGTTGTGTAGACACTTATGAGCTGTTCGGGGTCTGGTTAATAATCTCACACCCATGCTCTCACACGCTACTGTAGGGATTTGAATGAGAATGGCCCTCTAGGCTCATATCTTTGAATACAACTGTTTGAGACGGACTAAGAGGTTTGACCTATCATGGTAGATGCGTCACTGGAGGAACGTTTTGAAGTTTCCAAAGACTACTGCCATTCCCACTACACCTCTTACTCTCTGCCTGCTTTCTGTGCATCAAGGTGTAAGCTCTCTGCTCCTTCTGCCACCAAGCTTTTGCTCTGTCACTGAGGACTCTAACCCTCTGAAACTGCAAGCCTGCATTGAACACTTTCTTTTATAAGTTACCTTGATCATGGTGTCTTATCACAACAATAGAAAAGTAACTAAGACATCAATTTAAGCTCAATGGATCACATACACAAAGAAGACTAGAAAGTACATGGTGGGTAGGCTGGGGACAAGAAGAGCTGCCCCACTTGGTAGGGAGGTGAGGTGGGATTCCTCTCTGTATGCTCTGAATACAATTGGTCAATGAATAAAGAAATGGGCTTGGGCTGATGCGGTAGAGCAGAGCTGGGTGGGAAAAACTAAACTGAATGCTGGGAGAGAGGAGGCGGAGTCATAGAGAAGCCATGGAGCCCCACAGTAAACAGACGCCAGAACTTTACCCAGTAAGCCACAGTCTCATGGCAATACACAGATTAACAGAAAGGGGTTAAATTAATATGTAAGAGTTAGCCAATAAGAAGCTAGAGCTAATGGGCCAAGCAGTGATTTAATTAATACAGTTTCTGTATGATTATTTTGGGGGGTGAGCAGCCAGTAACAAACAAGCAGCCTCCTACAACAGAGAGGGGGTGGTAGGAGACAATAATGGAGGGTTGAAAACAGCTAAAATTACATTAATTAGTCAAAGAATAATAATGACTGATTAATCCCTACTCATCAAACATTCTAAAGTTTTATTCTAGTGTAGACATCAGAAGTTCAAGAAAACTAAATAATTAAGGTGGAAAGGTACAGTGAGGTTAACTAATATTATAAAAATATGTATAAAAGTTGCCAAGTTACTAAGACATAGAACTTCATAGCTATGCATGGAGAAAAATGCCAGGAGAAACAATCTAAAGATTGTCGAATAGATGCCAGTAGCAAGCTAGAAGACAGTGTTGGAAAATGGCAGGCATAAATATGTTAACTTTAAGTCGCTATGTTAAACTATTTGTAGGTACTTACTTAATTTAAAATATATTTAAAGATAGAGAGGTAGAAACAGTACCCTTACAGGAACATAGCTTGAAAACATAATCTCAGAATTTGAATGCCTTTCAACATCTTATATTCTTCAAAGGTGTTTAAAGACTTCTATTTAATCTCTTGAGTGCTGTCATTACAGATACAGGCTTGAAAAGCCTTCGAGGATTTGTGAAAATACAGACTAAATAAAATTCAGAAATCATTCGCGTACATTCTCTGTAATGAGTCCTTATGCTGTATTGAATTGTGTCAGGTTGAATGCTGACTGTTTGGATGCTCACATCTGGAATTTTTCGTCACCTAAAAAAGTAAGGACTCAGGTCTTCAAAGGCAGAGAAAGCCCAGGTGTGTTGAAACCAGCGTTCCATTTTACATTACTGCTTTGCCCCTTTAATTCAATTCTGTGACTCTGAAGGCCTCAAGATTCGATCTGTGTGCTGTCCAAAAGCTGTCAGTAGCCTAGTGAAAGATTTAATATTGTTCATTGCCAAATATGTCTCCAAAAGTTCTAATCCCCTTATCTCACCATTACTCGTTTGTAAAACAGGCTAATGCAATCCTGGAACCAGAGTGAGTCAATCCCGAAGCATTTTTGTATGAGATGACAGAAACTTGTCAGCTGCTGGGGTCTTATCAGAGTCTCTGAAATTTCTTTTCCAAATTTTCAAGAACAGTGAGAACCTAACAAACTCCTTTAGCTAACATTTAAACATCATATAATTGTAAAGGAATTTATCTACTTTATCTAAATTAATGGAGCTTAAAAACATTTAATCTTGTTTTTTTTTTTAACTCAAGAACACCTTTTGTAGCATAGCCTGACCTTGAGTTCACAATAAACCTACTGCCTCAGCCTCCTGGGTGGAAGGATTACCAAGATTCACCTTCTCTGGCCTTAATATTATCTTTAAAGTAATTGCAATATTCTGAGAAGTATCAGTTGAGAGAACCAAGAACCTGTTACAGTTATCACATCTATACAATACAGTAAGCAATCAAGAGTATAGATGTGTTAGAGGTGGGAAATGTATTCAGTGGTAAAATACATGCTTATCATGGGTTAGAGCCTGTATTTAATCCCCAGCACAATAAGAATAAGATCAAATTATCTACTTTGAGTTTACAGAAGAAAATTTTAAGCTCTTGACTAAAAGGTGATACAAAGCTGTACGTAGTTACAAATACTTCTAATTCCACATATTTGGAAGATTGAGCCACGAGGTGCCTGAATTTAAGTGAGATTCAATCTTCAAAAACAAAAACAAATGAAAATGACATCATATTACTTTAAATCATTTCTCATGTTAATGGGGATGATAAAATGAATGGGCTAGAAACAACAGTTTTTAAATAATCAAATAAAAAGCGATGCTGGCCATTCAGTGCTTTCCTTTCACCAAAATGATTTATGGTTAAGATACTAATTAGTGTTGAATATTGATTACTTCATCTTGAACTTTGATTTTTACTATTGGATACAGCCATGTTGAACCTGAGGAATACAGAGAAACAAAGCAATTAGTGTTGTTCAGAGTTGGGTCTGCCCTTAGCCACCTGCATCTTTTATAAACTACCTATTTTGGTTTGGTTCAATACATCAATACACTCTGCTTACACATTTTTGCACTGAAAGAGAAGGATTTTAATTGTATATCTCAATGCCCAACTCTGATCAGAATCTCACTTGCTTTTATTAAATTTTATAAATTTTATTATTTAAAAAATTTTCAAATTCCTTGGCCAACCCCTTATTACTTCCATGTCATTTCATTACTCCAATGAAATTCGCTAAGTATTTCTTTTTGTGGAACATGAAAATAGTGAAAGTAATAAAGGCAGTCTTTTTAAAAAAAAAAACAAAAAACAGGATCTTTAAGGTTTCTACAGAAAAGCACCCGATAAAGCTCATTGTCTCTGTATCTATTAATAAAGACTCAAGGGAAAGAAACACACCATCTATTCATTAGCTGCTGGATATCCCTGGGATATTTTTATTCTCTTCTATTAAATTTTGCTCAGCTGAAAAGCATTGTGAAAGTTATTATGGTTTAAAAACTTTGACATTCATAATAAGTAGGGATAGATGAAGCAAGTTGCTTAATTATAGACATTTGAGTTAGGGAAATGGATAGCATCACAGTAGCTACCGTTACTTTATTTAAAACAGAAATTACAGTGCACAAAAATCAGTTCAACTCTTCTAGTATAATCCCTCCCCTTCTCCACTAAAATAATTACTATGCATTGCATCCACCATGAAAATGGCTAGTCCTCAAATGTTTCATTTATGAGAATTTCACTTGCTTTTCTCTCAAATAAACTCATTCACTATTTCTTCAATGCCTCTGGCACTTGTACCAAATTCCAGATAACCAAGAATCATTCATTAGCTAGTACTAGGATTTTCATTTCAACGGTCAAATACTCTTTTATCATCTTCTTCCCCCGACTAGTCTTTTTCTGAGGGTATAGGCCAACATCAGCACATCTGGTTCTCATCTTGCTTTAAGATGAAATTTCAAATCTTTAATGGTCAAGTTCTCTACAATCTTTTATCTCCAGTAGATGAAGTCACGGTATTCCAGCTTCTTCCTTTATTAGTTCCTTGAAAGTGTTGGACCTTTCTCTGTGCATTTTATTCTTTCCTTCTTCTAGTCTTTTTATAAATTATTTTCTATTCACTGAAAAAAAAAATCTCAAAACAAATACAAGGTTTAGAGAATGACTCCATCTGAATTATGCTCTAATAATCTCCTATAGTTTGCAATATCATCCCTCACAGGTTTCTCAGTTGGGAAATAATGGATTTGAGTCCAGCTAAGGAAGCAGGTAGGCTAATTTGGATCTTTACTTTCCCTCTTATACAAATTCAACCCCCAGGTCTCAATCAGCAGCTTTGTGACAGACCACTTCCTGCAGCCTCCTTTCCCCCTCCCAGCCCCATTTCCAATGGGTCACAAAGATCTTCTCTTCCAATCTTCCTTCCTTTATCCCCATCCCTAACCCCAACAGACCACCCCTGGGAACCCACAGACCACTCATCCAGGGAATCAGTAGACTAACAGTAGATCTTCTCTGTCCCTCTTCTCCTCCAAACCCAATTCCCCAGTCTTATCCTCAGCACTGTATCAGACCACCTGCTGGGGCCCCCCTTTCCTCTGTGACCTCATCTCCAACAGATCACGTAGACTTTTTCCTCCCATCTTCTTTCCCCCTCATCCTATTATCCCGTTCTCCAACCCCCACAGGCTTTTTCTGAGAACCCACCAGCCAAGCCTGCCAGAGAAGCATGTAGGCCAAAGAGGATAAGCAAGCTTCAGCTCTTCCAACCCCTCCTCTCCCCCATGTCTAGTCCCCCCCCCCGTCTTCTCTCCACTCTCTGCCCCTATTCCCGGGGCTAAGCAGATCATGGTGGGAGACCCTGCTTTCATTCTTCCTGTGGACCCCCTCAGACCCTCCTCCTAGCCCATTCTGATTCCTAAATGTTAGCTCACAATACCTTGAATCATACCCAGATGCCTCCAGTGGTCATATATATCAAGACCACACAATCATTTCCTATCAGAAAGTACACAGTCACCACACTCTTCTAAGAACCAGAGAGAGCAATAGAAACAAAACACTCGCCCAACAAAGGTATGACCAGATATCAGCATCAAGAATTACAATCTCCCAAACTTAAGTGCCTAGACTTGAGCATATATACAAAATCAATAACAACCAGAGCAATATATCTCCAGTAGAGCCCAGTAAGCCTAGCACAGCAAGTCTGGAGTATTCCAATATAGATGAAGCATAAGACAAAGGCCTAAAAAATTCTTTATGAATATGACAGAGGTCCTTAAAGAGGAAATGAATAAATACCTTAAAGAAACTATGATAACACAAACAAATAGTGGAAGGAAATGAAGAAAACTATTCAAGACCTGAAAATAGAAAGAGAACCAATAAAGAAAACTTAAACTAAGGGAAATCTGGAAATGTAAAATTTAGGAACTTGAACAGGAACCAGAGAGGCAACTCTCACCAACAGAATACAAGAAATGAAAAGAGAACCTCAGGCATTGAAGATATACTAGAAGTAATAGATACCTCAGTCAAAGAAATGATAAATATAAAGAGTGTGGCACAAAATATCCAGAAAATCTGGGGCATTATGAAAGACCAAATTGAAGAATAATAGAAATAGAAAAAGGAGAAGAAACACAGGTCAAAGGCACAGAAAACATTTTCAACAAAATCATAACGACTTCCTTACTCTAAAGAAGGCGATGCCTAGCAAAGGACATGGAAACACCGAATAGACTGGGCCAGAAAGGCCACTCCCTTCCACACATCATAACCAAAACATTAGAGGCACAGCACAAAGGAAAATATTAAAAACCGCAAAGGAAAAAGACCTTTTAACATTTAAAGGCAGACCTATTTGAATTACACTTGACTTTTCAATAGAGATTCTAAAAGCCAAAAGGGCCTGGACAGATGTCTTGCAAGATCTAAGAGACCACAGATGCCAGCCCAGACTACTATACCCAGCAAAATTTTCAATCACCATAGATGGAGAAAATAAGATACTCCATAATAAAATCAAATTTAAGCAATATTTATCTACAAATCCAGCCCTACAGAAGGCACCAGAAGGAAAACTCCAACCTAAAAAGGTTAACTCTACCTAAGAACATACAAGGAATAAATTATTCCAGATCACCAAATCATGAAAGGACTCTCTGTCTCTGTCTCTCTCTCTCTCTCTCTCTCTCTCTCTCTCTCTCTCTCTCACACACACACACACACACACACATACACACAGACATACCACCTCCACCCCGACCTCCACAGCAACAACAAATAAGAGGAATCAACAAACACTGCTCATTGGTATCTCTCAACGTCAATGGTCTTAATTTCTCAATAAAAAGACACTAACAGAATGGATACAGAAACAGGATCCATCCTTCAGATGCCTTCAAAAAAATATACCTGCACATTAAGAATAGACATTGCCTCAGAGTAAACAGTTGGAAAAAATATCCCAAGAAAATGGACCTAAGAAACAAGCTGTGACAGCCATTTTAACATCTAACAAGATACACATTACAGGGAAGGATACTACATACTTAACAAAGAAAAATTCCACCAAAGAGGATATGGCAATTCTTAACATTTACGCACCAAACACAAGAGCACTCAAGTTCATAAAAGAAACACTACTAAAGCATAAATCACATATTGAGCCTCATACACTGATAGTGTGAGACTTCAATACCTCATCTCACCAAGAGATCAGTCATTTAGACAAAAACTAAGCAGAGAAATGCTGGTGTTAACTGAGGTTATAAACCAGATGGACCTAGCTGATATTTATAGAACTTTTTACCCAAATACAAAAGAATATACCTCCTTCTTAGCACCTCATGGAACCTTCTCCAAAACTGACCACACAGTTGGACAAAAAACAAGTCTCAGAAGATACAAGAAAATTGAAATAATCCCTTCCATCCTATCAGACAACCATGGATTAAACCTGTTTATCAACAACAAAGGCAACAGAACACTTACAGAGTCATGGGAACTAAACAACTCTACTGAATTAAAAAATGGGTCAAGACAGAAGTAAAGAAATTAAAGACTTTGTAGAATTGATTGAAAGATGATGTGGGAGGTCCTTCTGTATATGTGTTGCTTTTATTGGCTAATGAATAAAGCTTCTTTGGCCTATGGCAGGGCATAATAAAGCCAGGCTCATAGAGACACAGAGAGAGAGAGTAGGCAAAGTCAGGGAGATGCCATTTAACTGCTGAAGGATAAATATGCCACTGAAAATTTTCTGGTAAGTCACAGTCTCATGGTGATACACATATTAATAGAAATAGATTAGTTTAAGATGTAAGAGTTAGTTAATAAGAAGCCTGAGATGATAGGCCAAACAATGTTGTAATTAATAAAGTTTCTGTGTGATTATTTGGGTCTGGGTGGCCAGAAAAGAAAGAACAGTAGCCATCTACAGAAAATGAATAAACAAAATACCAAAACATATTGAACACAGTAAAGATGGTTCTAAGAGGCAAGTTAATAGTACTAAGTGTATACATTTTAAAAAAAAGGGGGAATAGCTCATACTAGCAAGCAATCACCACACTAAATGCTCTAGTACAAGAAGAAGTTGATGTGGGATTCACCTTTGTATGCTGTGGATACGCTTTATTATAATTGGTTAATAAAGAAACTATTTTGGCCTATGGCAGGGCAGAATAGAGCTAGGCAAGAAACCTAAACTGAATGTAGGGAGAAAGAAGGCAGAGTCAGGCAGATGCTATGTATCTAACCATGAAGTAAGAGGTAACAAACTACAAGCCTCTCAGTAAAATATAAAATAATAGAAATGAGTTAATTCAAGATAAGAGCTAGCTAGAAATATGCTAGAGCCATGAGTCAAACAATATTAAATTAATATAGTTTCTGTGTGATTATTTGGGTTTGGGTAGTCAGAAAATGACATTGAAGTCTCCATTATAGAAGTCACACCCAGAAGAGTAGACAGCAAAAAATAAAAGCAGAGCTGAAATCAATAAAATAGAAACAAATAAAATATAAAGAATCAATAAAACAAAAAGTTTGCTTTTAGAGAAAATCAATAAGATAGACAAATTATTATCCAAATTCACTAAAATCAGAGATAAAAAAATCAAAATTAACAATGTTAAAAATGAAAAGGAGGACATAATAACAGACACTAAGGAAATCTAGGGAATCATAAGGACATACTTTAAAAACCAGTTCTCCACCAAACCAGAAAATCTAAAAGAAATGGATAGTTTTTTCAATAGATAACACTTACCAAAGTTAAATCAAGATCAGATTAGCCATTTAAATAGATTTATAACCCCCAGTGAGAGAGAAGCAGCCATTAAAAGTCTCCCAACCAAAACAGAACAAAATAAAAAGATCAGGCACACTGATTTAGTGCAGAATTCTACCCAACTTTCAAAGATGAGCTAAAGTCTGTACTCCTCAAAATTTTCCCCAAAACAGAAACAGAAGGAACACTGGCCAATTCATTCTTTGAGGTCATAGTTACCATGATATCCAAACCAAAGACTCAACAACAACAACAAAAAGAGAACTACAGACCAATTTTTCTTATGAAGATAGAAGAAAAAATAATACTCAATAAAATACTTGCAGCCCAAATCCAAGAATACATAAAAAAAATCATCCATCATGGTAAAGTAGGTTCCAGAGAAGCAGGAATGATTCAACATATGTAAATCAATAAATGTAATTCATATGAACAAACTGAAAGATAAAAAACATATGATCATTTCCTTAGATGCAGAAAAGATCTTTGACAAAATCCAATACTCCTTCATGATGAAAGTCCTGGGAAGATTAGGGATTCAAGGGACATATCTCAATGTGATAAAGACGGTTTACAGCAAGCGCATAGTGGATCAGGATGGGAGGGGAGCTGGGGAGGAACTGGTAGGAGAAGAAGGAGGGGAAACCATAATCAGGATATATTATGTGAGAAAGAAAACCTACTTTCAATAAAAAGGGAAAAAAAGAAATTCTATTTGCAACGAAAGAAGCACAATTATCTTACTTGAAGAATGAAATAAGAATGTGTTCAAAATAAAAATTCCTTGAATTATGTTTTAAAATGAAGTTTCAGTATTTTATAGAATTTTGATGGAGGTAGTATTTAAAAGGGATGGTTACACTCTATATATTTGCTTCAACTCCTTAGAGCAGGTTAAGGCATGTTTAGGAGGGAAAGAATCTAAGTTTTTGGAGCTAGCAAGAGCTTTGTTAATGTGGTGAGATCTAATTATGCATCTCTATTTTTATAAAATAAACTATTTGCATTTCCCCCCCAAAAAAAAGAAAATTAAAAAAGGAAAGAAAAGTAAAAAAGAATGGATTTACTGTAAATGGATTTCTTTCTTTGTCTATAGTATTATCTTTCTCTAGTCAACCATCCAAGCTGTTTTGTTAACTATGAGACCACCATTGCCTATTGCAAAATAAAGGCTCAGTGTGTAACATACAAATACAAGCAGATATCATAGACATGGAGACTAATATTTAGAGAGAAAATAAAACTTGTTTTTAACTTACACTACCAAATGCAGGAAGAACCATTCATTTCATCCTTGAATGTAGAACTCTGAAGTCTGGCATTCATTCTACTGACCATTCTCCTTCTAGCTCTCTCATCTTGTCATACACACAGAGAAACTCAGGACAGGCTTGCTCATCCATTTGGTTTCCTCAGCTTTGAGTAATAAATTCAAACAGAAGCTGTTATCTCATTGCCATGACAATTGGCTAAGCTAACTACCCACTCCACTTAAAGGGAGAGCCAAAAGCTAGATGACCAATAAGAATGACAGATAGAATGTATGGTTTATGTGGAAGCCCACAGTGAATCCAGTTCTTTCAAATAGTTAAACGTGGTCTCCGTTTTGGCTGGCAGCTGGCAGCACTGCCATTGGAAACCGCCATGAATTCTTTGCTGTGTGCAGGTGGGGGAAGAGAAAGAAATGACAGGCGCATGGCACTGTGCTTCCCGGCTTCTCTCCAACACTACGCTGTTGTCCAAGAGTGAAATGGAATTTCAGTTGGCTTGAACTCCATAGGGTTTTGCATTTGAATCAGCTGAGCTCTAATTAGGGGCAGATTTCTCTACTAATGCCACCACTATCACAACAACCCAAACCATGCCCCATGCCAAGCTTTTGCTTTTCTGTCTTCACTCTTCCCTTGGGTTTGTTGAGTTATCACGCTTCTTTGGCTTGACAAATGTTAACTGCTGAGAATTATCATTTACTTTAGTCCACTATTAAATGGTTCCTAACGCAGCTAAGGTTCCCTGTAAACTCTCCTCATGAGTTTTGACATCAGTTTTGACAGATACTGGGGGCGGGGGAAGGGTATGCTGAACGAAATGAGACATAGACCTGCCTGATATTCCAGCACCAGGAAAGCTGAAGCAGGAGAATAGTGTGAGGACAACCTGGGCTACACAGCGACTTCCAAACCAAACTGAGCTGCATGAGGATGCCTGTCTCAGAGAAACAAGGAAAAAAGAAGAGAAAAGTTCTGGACTGAACTGACTGTAATGGTGCTTGCCTGTAATCCCAAGAAGAGATTCAGAGGCTAAAGCACGGGAATATCAAATTATAGACCAGCCTAAATGACATAAGGAGTTGGCAGCCAACATGAACTATATAGGGAGCCACACCATCTAGACTAAACTGTTACCTTCTATTCATTTTGTCAGGAAAACATAAGGTTACCACAAATCAGAGAGTTAGGTCTTAAGTGTTACTAAAAGATGTTTACCCCATTTCTGTCCACCACATCCCTTCCCCAAGTCAAAGACATCCCTGGCCCTGATACCCTCAATCCCAGCAGACTTCTGCCACTGAGGCACAGAATACACTGGCGAGAATGGGTGAGTGGAACTTCACACCTTCCTGGATTCTTCCCCTGTGACCCTTCCCCAAGAACAACCATCCCAGGAAATCCTCACCCCCACAGCTGGGCCATCTCCCAACCACAGAAGACTTCCACCACTGAGACACAGACCATGACAACCACAACTAACCTCACCAGTCAACAAGTGGTTCTTCCCCAGAACTCCAAAAGACTCCATAGGCCTAAACACAGTCCACACCATCTGAAAGAACAGCCCCAGAAGCTCTATTTCAGGCCAGACCAGATCTAGAGACCCAAGAACACTCAGGCTTTACTGGAAGAGACCAAATCAAGGTACCCAAACTCCCCCAAATGCCAGGGAAGATACCCTATTAGACCTGAAGACTCAACAGCCACCAGAACCCTTAACCACTTAGGCCAGAAGAGCAGAGAGGAAGAAAAAACAAGGAATGAAACACCAACCCAACAAAGACAAACACAGGAATCAATACCTAACTTATAATCACGCCAAATTCAGATGCCTAAATGCCAGTGTAAGAACACAATCAACAACAGAAAGAGCTCTATCATCCAACAACAGCGTCACTACCAGAGCCCCACTGTCCGACAACAGCAAAACCTGACCATTCCAATGCAACTGAAGCAATTAAAATGACCTTAAAATTACTTTATGTAAATGATAGAGGTTCTTCAAGAAGAAATGGAAGTATCCCTTAAAGAAATGGATGAAAAGACAACCTAGAAATGGGGAAAAAATCAATAAATCTCTTAAAGAATGTCAAGAAAGCAAAGAAAAAAACAACAGTTGCCTGAAACTTCCAAACCTGAATATGGAAATAGAAGCAATAAGGAAAACAAACTGAAGGAATTCTGAAAATAGAAAACCTAGGGAAACAAACAGGAACTACAGATGTAAGTATAACCAATAGAATACAAGAGAAGGAAGAGAGAATTGCAGACATGAAGATACAAGAGAGGAAATAGATTCATCAGTCAAAAAATGTTAACTTTAATAAAATTTTAATATAAAACACCCAAGAAATCTGAGATCTATGAAAAGACAAAACCTAAGAATAATAGAATTAGAAGAAGAATCCCTGCTCAAAGGACCAGAAAACATATTCAACAAAATCATAGAAGAAAAATTTCCCAACCTAAAGAAGGACATACCTATAGAGGTACAAGAAACTTACTGAACACCAAACAGACTGGATCAGAAAAAAAAATCCCTTGCCACAGAATAATCAAGACATTAACATACAGAATAAAGAAAGAATATTAAAACCTGCAAAGGAAAAAGTCCAAGTAACATGTAAAGGCAGACCTATCAGAATTATACCAGACTTCTCAATGAAGACTCTAAAATCCAGGAGAACCTGAATAGACCTCTTGCAGATTCTAAGAGACCATAGATGCCAGCCCAGATTGCTATACCCAGCAAAACTTTCAATTACCATGGATGGAGAGAGATAATATATTTCATGACAAAGTCAAATTTAATCAATATCTATCCACAAATCCAGCTCTAAAGAAAGTACGAGAAGGGAAACTCTAAAACAAGGAAGTTAGCTGTACCCAGGATAACACAGGCAATAGATAATCCCACACCAGAGAAACACACACACACGCACACACACACACATACACAACCACCACCAATAACAACAACAGTACCAAAAACTTACAGGAATTGATAATCTCTGGACATTAGCATCTCTCAGTACCAATAAATTCAATTCATCAATTAAAACACACAGGCTAACAGAATGAATATAGGAATAGAACCCATCTTTCTGCTACATACAAGAAACACATCTCAACATCAAAGACAAACATTACCAAAGAGTAAAGGATCAGAAAGAGTTGGTTTTTTTTTCAAACAAACTAACAGAGGAAGTAAGCTGGTATAACTATCTTACTATCTAACAAAATATACTTCAAACCAATATTAGTCAAAAGAGATGGAGAAGGACATTTCATATTCATCAAAGGACAAATCCACCAAGATTATGTCTTAATTCTCAATATCTATGCCCCAAATACAAGGGTCCACACATTTGTAAAAGAAACATTACTAAATCTTAAATCACATACCAAGTCCCACACATTAATTGAGTGAGACTTTAACACCCCACGCTCACCAATGGACAGCTCATCCAGACAGAAACTAAACAAAAATAATGGAGCTAACAGATATTATGACTCAAATGGACATAGCAGATATCTACAAAACATTTCACTCAAACACAAAAGAATATACCTTCTTCTCAGCACCTCCTGGAACCTTCTCCAAAGTTGACCACATACTTGTTCACAAAGCAAATCTTAACAGATATCAAAAAAAAGACTAACTCCCTGTATTTTAGCAGATCACCTTGGGTTACAATTGTAGTTCAACAACAGAAACTACAGAAAGCCTACAAACTCATAGAAACTAAACAACTCTCAACTTAATTACTACCTGATCAAAAAGAAATTAAAGACTTCCTAAAATTCAATGAAAATTGATCCCAACCAAAACTTATGGGAAGCAAGGAAAGCAGTGATAAAAGGAAGGTTCATAGCAATAAGGGCCTTCATAAAGAATTTGGAGAACATTTCATACTAGTGATATAACATCATACCTTAAAACTCAATAACAAAAAGAAGCAAACACATCCAAGAGGAGTAGACCACAGGAAATAATCAAACTGAGGGCTAAAATCAATAAAATAGAAACAAAGAGAACATTACAAAGAATCAAAGAAACAAAGAGTTGGTTCTTTGAGAAAATCACAAGATAGACAAACTCTTATTCAAACTAGCTAAAATACAGATAAAGAATATCCAAATTAACAAAATCAGAAAAAAAACAAGGAGGATATAACAACAGAGACTGAGGAAATCCAGATAATCATTAGGTTATACTTCAAAAACCTGTACTCCACAAAATTTGAAAATATAAAAGAAATGAACAAATTTCTTGATTGATACCTCATATTACAATTGAACCAACATCAGATACATCATTTAAACTGATGTATAACCCCTAAGGAAATAGAAGAAATCATTAAAATCTTCCAACAAAGAAAAGTCTAGGACTAGACGGTTTCAGTGTTGAATTCTCCCAGACTTTCCAAAGAAGATCTAATACCTGTGCTCCTTAAATTATTCCACAAAATAGAAACAGAAGGAAAATTGCCAAATTATTTTTATGAGGCCACAGTTACCCTAATACCCAAACCACACATCAAAATTATAAATCACCTTGATCAAGCAGGCTTCATCCCAGAGTTGCAGGGATGGTTCAATATTTGAAAATCTGTCATTTTAATCGGCCATATAAACAAACTGAAACACAAAAAACTACACGATCATCTCATTAGATATTGAAAAGGCTTTTGAAAAAACCCAACACACCTTTACAATAAAAGCCTTGGAGAGGTCAGGGATGCAAGGAGCATACCTAAACATAATAAAAGCAATATACAGCAAGCCAACATTAAATTAATGAAAAGAAACTCAAAGCAATTCCACTAAAATCAAGAACACCACAAGGCTGTCCACTCTTTCCATATCTACATCAATACTGTACTCGAAGTTCTAGCTAGAGCAATAAGACAAGAAAAGGAGATCAAGGGGATACAAATTGGAAAGAAACAAGACAAAGCATCACTATTTCAGGTGACATAATAGTATACATAAGTGACCCCAAAAAATCTACCC